>PVJA010013003.1:0-50575 GCA_004027025.1 Myocastor coypus
GAAGAAGAAGAAGAAGAAGAAGAAGAGGAAGAAGAAGAAGAAGAAGAAGAAGAGGAAGAAATCAATTATTGTGAATGTACTACTAATGTGTTTTGAAACTGTCACATTGTAATTTATTATTAAAAGTAATAAAAAAATAAAAGATAATGGGAGCATTCAACACTTCTGAACTTGAATGCCTATGATTCTATGGAGCCAATGTAAAGATAAAATCACCAGAATCAACTGATACAGGGGGATGAAACTTCTAGCTTGAAAGATACCTGTGTCAAGTTTGAGTTCTCCAAAATCAAAGAATGCATTTTATGAACAATGGAGGTTAAAAGCAGAATATATTTATTGGGGGAAAGAAAGCCTCTATCCAAGAAGGGGAACCTGAGTGGGTTACCCCAGGAAGCTGTCTCTTCCAGAGACTTTTACAGAGAAATGGGTCTAAGGTAGAAAACATGGAACCTGCTTGGGTGGGCATGAGGTAGGACAGAACTATGCTCAAACAGTAAGATTAAAAATATAGAATGAGAAGAAATATTTGTACTAATAGTGTTTAGAAAAGTTATCATATCTGCATCTTTACTCTGAACAACTACTATGAAAACAACAATTATGCATTGCATTGATTATTGCGGCTCCTGCTAACTTGTTTTGAAACTGTCTCATTGTTATGTCTTTGTTTTTAAAATTAATAAAATAAAAAATGAGAAACAAAAAATATATAATCGCTCAGGTAATAGTGATTAAATTGTGAATAAATGGGGAAGCAGAGTCATGCAGCAAGCAGAAATGAATACAGAACAGGGCTTCCTCCTGTTGGGATTGGGTCAGTGACTCTTTCAAGATGATTGATATCTAGTTAGAATATCAACCCCTCATGCAATTCCTAGGGAAATGTGTGGCTGCTTCTGTTTACTCTCTTGTCTTGAGTCTGGCCCACAACAGGTATGTCTGTCTCTTCCAAAGTTGCAAAATCACCTTGCCTTCCATGTTGTCTCCTTGAAAATATTGCTGTAATTTCACCAAATATGACACTATTCAGTGTCACCAAATTGTATACTTCAAACACAAATTATGGAATCAATCAGCAAATTGAGTGTTTTATTGATAAATATTACTTTCTATGAGGCCTTCATTGATAAACAATTCCTCAGGACTTTATACATCCCCATCTGCTCCATAGTATTATTCTTATCATATTAACCCTATACATATATATTTATGGCCTTTTAGTACCAGATCATAGACTCCATGAAATCCAGGACATTAAGTGTTGGTGTTTTATTTTACATTTTTGACTGCTACAGTACTATCATACATGTTAAGTCCTCAACAAACACTTATTAATGAATTTTAAGTTTGTCCCTAATTAATTGTCCAAGTTAGTCATGTTACTTTGACATGCAAATTTCTCTTTTACAGTTCACTTTTAATTCAGCTTCCATGTCTTGCATCTATCCCTCATAAATTCAATGAAGAGATTCTCTCTGGAATCCCTGTGAAAGTCTTCAAGCAGAACTGTGGTGTGATCCAGCATGAGAGGCCTCACGTGATCTTGACACACACAATAGGTGGTTTGATATTTAAATCTATGACCTCTTGTTCAAAGATATTTGATATAGCTTTCTGCTAACTTTCTCTGTGATGGTGATTCTGGGCAGTACCTTAAGAACCAAAGCATAGAGCCGGGTGTGGTGGCGCATGCCTGTAATCCCGGCACTTGGGAGGCTGAGGCAGGAGGATCAGTGTAAGTTTGAGACCAGCCTGGTCTACAAAACTGAGCGCAAGGCCAGTGTGAACTGCACAATGAGACCCTGTCTCAAAAAGACAAAAAAAAAAAAAAAAAAAAAAAAAAAAAAAAAAAAAAAAAAAAAAAAAAAAAAAAAAAAAAAAAAAAAAAAAAAAAAAAAAAAAAAAAAAAAAAAAAAAAAAAAAAAAAAAAAAAAAAAAAAAAAAAAAAAAAAAAGAACCAAAGCATAATAGAGAGCCACAAGCTTCTGTGCACAAGAGCCCTGTGGTAACGGCTCCGCCTGATGACGGTCCTCCTAAAATGTGGAACTAGCCTGTATGTCTATCACTGGATGAAGGGACAAGGGAAATACTGTGCTTCTACATAAAGGAGTTTTACTTTGCTATAAAGATAAACTTGAGTCAATTGTAGAAAAGTGGCTGCACTTTGTGACCATAATACTAAGTAAAATAAATATGACAACACAAACTTAAATATCTCATATTTTCTCTTATATGAAAATGCAAATTAAACAGCAAACAAATACAACAATTTAATAGCAAAATTAAAAGTAGATGATATAAAATAAGGAGAATTTTTCTTTCCAAAAGAAAAGGACTATCAGATGAAGGAAGAGAGGAAAGAAGAATAAAGATGAAAATAAACTAAAATGTGTTATGTACATGTGTCAGCTCCCCACAAGAAATGTAATATTTATGTACCACAAACATACTAATAAAAATTAAATTGTCTGGGGCCCAGCGGGATGGCTCAGTGGTCTAAAGCTCCTGCTTGGGAAAGCTTGGGCAGCTTCAGGGACCGCAGTTCGATCCCTGGCACCACATGCTGCGCCAGCCCTGCCCTTGGGGCGGGCTGAGCCAGCCATAAAAATGAGTGAATAAACAAACAAAGGTTCTGAAACAAGAAAAAAATAAATAAAATAATAAAAAAATTCTAAAAAAAAATTAAATTGTCATCAATTCTTACTGGAATATGAACCGTTGAAAAGTACAGAGGACTCTATCATGTTCAATTTACTATTAATGCCATAAATTCAATTTATGAAACACTTTGCCCATTTTGTGTGTTCCTCAATGAAAGACACTTGAATGAGTATTTTGTATATGAAATAGTTTATTTCTTTAGAAAACTGTGATGTGCATTTTAATATCCTAGTTTTAGGGATGAGAAAACTAAAGGAAGGACATTAACTTGCTTGGAGTACCAGAGTTTGGTGAAGTTGAGATTTACACCTCTGTAACTCATCACGAATCAAAGATTTTACCTGAGCCTCTTCTGCCTCAGGCCTTTTTTCTTTTGACTGCTCTTTGGAGGACTGGGTACTTGGGTTTAAGCCCATTCCATCAGCGCAATGCCTACTTGATTTGGGCTCATCCCGTTAGTATTGTCTTTCCTCTCCATCTTGATCTAAAATGTGCCAAAATGGCCATGGAGCACTCCTGGTGTGGCCTTTCCTGGGGTGCAGTGATGACCCCTCTCTGGGTATAAAGCTTCCTGGTTGCCCAGGTACAACACAAAAGTGGACCATTCATGAATGGGCTCTGCTCTTAGTTAGCTCAAGGTACTATAACAAAATACGATAAACCTGAAAGTAGCTTTAAACCACCTCCTTTGTTATCTCAGTTTGTAGAATGCCAGGTCAAAATTACAGCACAAAGCAGCTGTGGTGACAGCCTTTCTTCTGATCAGAAAGTAGCCACCTTCTTCTCTATCCTAATAGGGCAGAAAAGAGTGAGATCATTGGTGAGTCTTCCAATATAGATGCGAATCACATCAGACCATTGCCCTACTCTTAGGACATTAAGCTTCAGTCACTTCCTAAAGCCATTGTCTCAAAGTGCAGATACATGGTGAGTTAGCACTCAACATATGAATTTTAGGAGATACCATTTGTCCCTTAGCTGACACTTAAAATGTATGCTATAAGCCTCAGTTTTTACTGACCCATTAAAATTGTCCCATTTACGAAATACTAGAAATCTTTTCAGTTATATTTGCTTTGCATTTCTTCCTCAGTCAAACTCCCTAGGGCAAAGAATCCTACCTCTTTTAATGAAAGACAAATAGAATTGCTGCTACTAAAAACATGTATCACTTTTCAGTATAAAGGAATATCTCTATTGTAGTTAGTCTTTAAATTGATAAGTGACCCACAAGGCGGGCCAGTTGTGTTGACCACAAGGTTAGGTTAGGGAATCGTCTCTCACGTTGCTCCAGGACTGGCCTGTGTGAATAAGGAGCATGGGGCCCAAGAGGTGCCTGGCCACTCTGAGAGTCTGTTATGAAAGGTCCAGTCCCTGTGCTTCCATCTTAGCCAAGCCTCCTGCTTTTCTGTTCCCTTCCTCCTATTAACTGCTCAAGTGGAAGTTGGCACACAGCCAAGCTCCTCAGGCAGGCCACACAAAGGCCCAAGCAGCAGGAAACGGGGGACTACTGCTAAACCGCTAGTGAGAATATGAGCGAAGCCAGCAACCAAGTGACCAAGCTCAGAGGCAGATTCCCTAACCCAGTCTAGTTCAGAAATGACTGCAGCCCCTGCTGGCTCCTGCATCACAATGGTAAGAGGAACCCAGAAGCAGCCTAGCTCAGCTTCTAATGGGTTAACTGAATTTAGTGCTATAACTATGGAAAACTATTAGGTTCCTTATGCTTCCTGATATCTATTCTAATGGACATATATGTTCTCATCCTCTATTCGAGGCTGTTTAATAACAAATAGCAAGTAACCATCTTCCTCCCCTCCCTAATCTAATTCAACAGTTAAAAATGTTCTAGGACTGCAAAAAACTAGTAGGGCCATAAGATTACCTCAGCCTTGATTGCGTTACATACAAACATCCAAATTCCACAGCCAAGACTGTTTGTTCTGTCAAATCCCATATAATTAAGTTCTACTTCTTTCAGATCTTTGCAGACCCCTGCCTAACCTTATCTGCAGAACAGAATGTGGTTTTTCCCTGTAAAAGACCAGCCAAACCTTGCTTCGCTGTTGGTTAATGCTTCCCTGAGTGGAGTGCAGCTAATCAGTCGCTGGCCTGGCTAATACATGGCTCTCTAAATTTTAATCTGTTCTGCTCTTGGCCTCTCAATTAATTCGAACCCGGCACAAGCTAAGCAGCTCACATATTTCTGACCCTCAGAAATGGCGTGAAGTAATATATACTTGCTGTTTAACTTTGCCAAATTATGGGTAACTTATTATGCAGAAATAAGCAAGCTATGTAAACACAAACTCTCAGGGCTGGCCAAATAGCTCAGTGGATTAAAACTCCTGCAAGCAGGTGCAGGGGCCAGGGGTTCAATACCCCTGACTGCTGTGTTGGCCCTGCCCGTGGGGCACGCTAAGAGGCAATTGAGACTGGACATAGTGGCATGTGCCTGTTATCCCAGCTCTTGGGGGACTGTAAACAAGCACATCACTATGAGTCTCATCTAGTACTGATCTGAACACCTTATAGACCCTTCCCCCGCAAAAAAGACACAAACGCTCTACTTACAAAAATAGTAATTTCTTTTACACTTACAAAGATTTTACACTCACTAAGGCAAAGATTCTAGAGGAAAATGTAGCTCTCCATTTCTGGTGCTGATAAAGTAGGAAGGCAAGTTGCACAAACGGTGGATGCACTGCCTGTGTGTGGCTTCTGTTTCGTTGTTGTTGCATATACACAGGAAATGGGAGTAAAGAGACACATAGGATTGCAGATGAGACATTTTTAACGCCACAAGCTCGATATTGTGCATGTTCATATCTTTGAATGCATCGGCAAGAAGTGACTCACAAAGATTTTTCCAACAGAAGAAAACTGAGAAGGGCATTTAATCTATGTGTCCAGTAGAAGCAATGCTTGTAGATCTACCACAGAACCTTTCCAAATCTACGATTCTTGCTTCGAAGCTCAAAACATTACCATCCAACTGCCCGCCCATTAGACACTTGAACTCAGAGTGTGGGATACTCTTTCCATGATGGCAGCTATCACGGACCTTTGCAGTGAGTTCCCAATCTCCGGCCATGTGTCACAGTACAGGGAAGGAGGAAAGAGCAAGAGACAAAGCAGAGATGCAGCCAAGGATCTGGGATGACTGATTGTGGGCAGCGGAAGGCCATGAGGCGTCCAATATTTATTCACTACAACCGAGTCAGGGACAATGGGTGAAGGGCAGTAAGTGTTTCTAGGAATTGGAAAGGCAACTATGGTGGGCTAGGAAGAACAAAAACACTCTTGCAAGGCCGACAGTAAGACAGAGGGACAGTGAGAAAGCTGAAGTGTCCCCAGTTGCTGTAGCATCCTCAGCAGGTCTTATCTTCCTCTGTGAGAGCCACAGCAGTCATTTGCTGGAACCAGAAAAGGGCAGAGATTCTCTGTGTCCTTATCTGTCTGGTCCAAAGGACAAGGGTGCACATCTGCTCGATTCTGCGTATAACTCATGGTCTCCAACAAGAGCACAACTTCAAACCTCAAAATTATTTTCATTTGAGGACTGATGATTACAAAACTATAACAACTTGTGCCTTATAGGATTATCATCAGCTTTGCAGTCTCATATTCATATTCACCAAATCCCATTAGCATCTTTGTTGTTACCAAAAAAAAAAAAAAAGAAAAAAGTCTTTGTAGACAATTCTGACAGGCAAAATGTAACTATTTTGTGTTACAAGAAAAGTGAAAGTCCATCCTTACGACAACTCATTAACTCCTACAACAAACTCACCTTTCCTTCTGCTTTTCTTAGCCAGTGGAATAATAGAAAATTGATCTTCAACAGCACACTCATGTTCATGCTTGACTCTGTTGTTAAGCCACCATAAAAACCATTATAAATTTCTGTAAGTCTTGTTGCCTTAACATGTCTCAAATCACTTATGTTTATTCTCAATGCCAATACAGTTCTCCGTATTTCTCCTTCTTAAAGATCTTTCTAATTGTCTTCTAGGTCTTTCTTTTCCCCTCTTTCTCTACACCCAAGAGTGAACTATTGGAGAGAGAGTCCTTAAAATGAAAATCAGGACTTATTTGCAAAGTAGTCATGCAAGACTTCAGCAATAATAATTTTATTTTCCCCTAAATTTTAGGCAATAAATAATAAAATAGGGTGGGCAATGTGAAATGAAGAATGAAAAGAAATTAGAAGTATTAACCAAAATTTTTCCAAAGATAGTAAAGTTTATGAAATCTAAACTGACAAGCCTAGGAAATATGTGTGTTCCTCTAAAATTATCAGAGAAAATATTTTTATGAAGTAAGTGTGGTACTCTAATGGGGGAAGGGAAAAATGAAAGAAGAAAAATAGATAAATCATATATATATGATTATATATACATATATATATGTTATTTATATATATATATATACACACACACAAGATAGTTAAGATGCACTACTAATTGTA
The DNA here is from genome assembly GCA_004027025.1 of Myocastor coypus. Classification (NCBI taxonomy): domain Eukaryota; kingdom Metazoa; phylum Chordata; class Mammalia; order Rodentia; family Myocastoridae; genus Myocastor; species Myocastor coypus. Next base: position 7,136 of record PVJA010013003.1, read on the forward strand.
TTTTTTAAAGAATTTATTTTATTTTTTCTTGTTTCAGAACTTCTGTTTGTTTATTTATTTATTTATTTTTATGACCGGCTCAGCCTGCCCTGAGGGCAGGGCTGGTGCAGCATGTGGTGCCGGGGGTGGAACCCTGGTCCCTACAGCCGCCTAACTAAGCTTTCCTAAGCAGGCGCTTTAGACCACTGAGCCATCCTGCCAGGCCCCTGCACTACTAATTGCTAATAGCTCATTGGAAGGAAAGGTTTAGCTCTATTTTGTTTGATCAGATTTTCATATTATATCTTGTAATATTATCAATGATTTTGAAGACAACAATACACAATGTCCTATTGTTACCCTCTTACAATCTTGCTTTGAAATTTTAAGCCATTTTATTGTTTTTCTTTTCATCAAAAGAAAAATAAAGTGAGATTATCCATTGATGAACTATCTAAATTTATTCATAGAAACTCAAAATTAAAAAACATGATAAACAAGCTAATGAGAAAATTCACTTTAACAATGGGACATGAATATGTCAATAGATGCTGAAGCAGCATCTCTATAAAGGTAGGACATGGGAAAGGTTTAGAGTCCTTCATAATTACCCACCTAGTGTTAGGAAACAGAAGCAATAAAGGACAAATGAGAGCACCTCAAACTGAAAACTTCTGACAGTCTTTTCTGCTGGATGGTTAAAGCAAGATCTATATAACAAAAATATGCAATTTTTTTGTATCTGACAAGGTCAGTCAAATCCCCTCAGGATTTACCCTGGAACCATGTACAGAAAAAAGTAAAGCCATATTAATGGGCTGAGCTGAAAAAGGCTCAAGTCAACAGCTTCCAACCTTGCCAGTTCTGCTGATAACTCACTACTACTATGGACTATTGGACTATAATGCAGCTACTTTCTCTTAGTTCCAGGGGAAGAAATACTTGTACTAATAGTGTTTAGAAAAGATATCATGTGTGCATTTTGTGCTCTGAGCATCTACTATGAAGACAATATGCATTGTATTAACCACTACAACTGTCCTACTAGACTCTTTTGAAACTGTCTCACTATTATTTCTCTCAATAAAATTAATAAAATTAAAAATAATGTAAAAAAATAAAGAAAACTTCGGTCAGTAAATGAATCAATAGAACTAAGAGACAACCTTGATAATGGGGAAAAATATTTGTGAAATATCTATGTGATAAGGAATTGATGTCTATGATATATAAAGAAATCCAAACCTCAATAGCCAGGGGGAAATACACGATCTAAAAGTGAACAATAGAACTAAATGTACATATCTCAGAAAAAGATATAAAAATGACAGTAGATACATGAAAAAGTCTAATAATGACCACAGAAATGAAAATAATTACTAAGAATGGTTATTATCAAAAAAGACTAAATACTAATGCTGGAGAGAATATGGAGGAAAAGGAACACCTGAACACTTTCAGTAGAGATCCTTACCAGCTTAACCATTATGGGAATAGGATACAAAATCCTCAAAAACTGAAAATATAGAGGCCCAGGAGACAGCTCCATGACACAAGTGTCCACCTGGCAAGTGCAGTGTCATGAGTTCAGACCCTGGTCCCGAAAAAAAAAAAAAAAAATCAAAATACAGCCATAAATTCTACCATTTCAGTTCAAGGAAAATGAAATCAGTACTTGAAAGATATATCTCCACTTGTTTTGATTACACACTATTCACAATAACCAAAAAATTAGAACCTGAGTGGACAAAGAAAATTAGATAGATAGATAGATAGATAGATCCAGATATAGATATAGATTTTCTATATATATATTACACAGAGTATGATATTCATATTATATTACATTAGTATATTAGTAAACTAATAGTACACTAGTAGTACGTATTAGTAGTATGTATATTAGTATGAATATATATATACATACTAATACACATATATATAGTAGTATATACACATATATTAGTAGTACAGTATACTATGTTAAAATACTATGTTTGTTGTCCTATCCTAACCTATTCTATATTATACTATGCTATCTAGACTATAGTATATATTGCACTATATTATACTATACTACACTACACTAAACTACACTACACTATACTATCTCAGTTACTATTCTCTCATTGCTGGGACAAATACCCAATACCCATAATGAAGAAAGGAAAGGTTTATTTATTTCACAGTTACTAGAGGTTTCAGTCCATATTCAGCTGGCTCCAAGGCAAAGTGGCACTTGGCAGAGAGCAGCAGTGCATGCTAGCAGAACAGCAACAATAGCAACGACAGAGGCAATAGAGCAATGGCTACAGACAAAGGAAGTCACTCTCCCTTAAATTACACTCAGGCTATCGCCCCAGGCTGGGGAAGGTAAACTACCCGTAATCCCAGAAGTACTAAGACCCACAATCCCAGTGGATCATGAGTTGGTCTCAACCTCTTAGAAGTTTCCACCTCATGATTGCATGAGGCTTTGAGGAGACCACTAGACACAAACCATGACATTCTGCCCCTAGACCCCTAAAGTCTTATGCACATCCCTTTATGCAAAAGACATTATAGTCCACCTCTAAGAGTTGCCAAAGACCCAATGGTTTTAGAATTGCTGAAAAGTCCAAGTCTCAAGACTCCTCCAAGACCCAAGGCAAAATCTTAGTTCTGAGTGTTATGGTTTGTATATAGGTGTCCTCCCCAAAGCCTCATGCAGTCATGGGGAAGCTTCTGGAATTGGTAATTGATTATTGTGGAAATGGATGCTGCCCTCCCCTGGGGTAGGTGATTTGCATTTCAATGTAAGATAGGAAGAGAAGTTAGCTGCTGGAGTTGCTGCTAACTCTCCCAGTGCTCTTGCTCTCTGCCCGTCACCATGGAAGGTTGCCCTCTACCATGTGCCAGTCTGCTTTGGAGCCAGCTGCATATGGACTGAAACCTCCAGTAAATGTGAGCTAAATAAGCCTTTCCTTCCCTCATTTTGAGTGTGGGGTGTTTGTCCCAGCAAGGAGAGAAGAGTAACTAAGATACCAAGCTCCTGTACAAAAGAAAAGTCAAACATATCCAACATTCAGAGGTACATGATAAACATTACCATATCAAAAGTTGCAAACAACAGTGGAATACAAAACACTGGCACCAACACAAGTCCAAAATCCAGCAAGTCACACATTAAATTTCATGGTTCTAACTGTAACATTTGAAGCAGTCTGTGCTGAATTATGAGCTCCAAAGCTCTTACATGGCTCGGCCCCTCAGGCACTCTTGGTAGTAGGTACCATGGCTTTACTCTTGGGCCAGGTGTGCTCCCTCTTTGCAGTTTCCCTTAGATGATCCACATTTGTGGCTTTTCTAAACTTCTGAGGTTTCCACTAAATTGGATTCTCACTCTCTGCTTCACACACATCCCTCTCAGGGGAACATATCCTGGCCTCCCAGGCCTTCTTTTGAAATCAAAGTGGAAGCCTTCTTAACCTTACAACTCCTACATTCTGAATGTGCCTAAAACCAACACCACAGGGATGATGCCAGGGTCTGCTGCCAGCTGGAGCAATAGCCAGGCTTCCTTCTCTCTTGGTTGGAGGAGTCGAGTGCCTGGAATGGTGTACACTCTAAACCTGATTCCAAGAAACAAATTCTCCAGCCAGTACCATTTTGGGACCTAGTGTGTCTGCTACCACCATTCTGGAACTTGGGGCTCTGCAACTTTCTTCTCAAGGAAAAGTCTCTCTCCCTTGCAATTCTGAAGATGCAAAGGATGGAGAGCTGGCACCTCCTGTGATGCCCTCAGGCCATCTTTTTGATTCTCTGGTTCCTTCCCAGCAATGGAGACCCTTTCAGCTCTATCTTTGTAGTCCGCAGCTTTTATTAGAGCTTCTTTTCCGGCCAAGCTCACATTTTTAATTATCCTGCTTGGCTCTTGTTCTTGATCTCCAGCATAAATCTGGCTACAAGTCCCCAGTAACAACCATGCCACTGCCCCAATATTTGGCTGCTTTGAAATGTATTTCAAAGATTAATCAGTCTGATATGCTTAATCTCAGTCTTAGGCAAAGTCTCTGGGCATGAGCAAAATTCGTATACTCTTTGGCTCAAGGCATAGCACAGATTATCCAGAGTCCAACAACCAATGAAGTCCTTCCTCCCTGAAGAAACCTCCCCAGACTGGTCTTTACAGTCAGGACTTCTGTCAGTCTTCTGTTCTGAGCTTGGACCAGAGCTCAAAACTAATATCAACACAAGAAGCTTGAAATGCATCATCTTTTGTAAGCAAGCCTTGAACTACACAACACTATTTCTGTTGCATTTCATTGGCTAAGAGCAATGTTTTCAAGTTTGAGAAACTCAAGTTGGCAAAGGGCATAGTTGGCAAGTTAGGAAGTTCTCGGTTTAGAAGAGCACATGGACAGAAAATAGTCTATCTTCAGAAAATGCAGTTTTTCAGAGCATGATACATAAGGGCTACTTAGAAATAAGTTTTTCACACATGATAGACATCTATCTGTTATATTTTATGGAGAAAAATAGAACAGTGTCACTGCGAACAAGTCATTTTAGAGAAGACTGCGGTGGACAGCTGCCTTCACCTGATTGCGCCATTTTTCAGAACAGGGAGCGAGAATTCGATGAAAGCCTCTTCAAACTGATAAATTGAGTGAAACAGGCACACGCATTTCATTGAAAGTATAAATGTCGTGACTGACAGATGAGAAGACAGGTGATGAAGAAGAGGCAAAGCAGAATGAAATGCAGGCCTCACGCTGTGTGAGAGTGTGTAGCCAACAGGTCGCGCTTACGTGACCACGGCAAGGGCGGTGCTCTCCATACCTGGCTCATATACGAGATTACCAGAATATAGAAACAAAATACTTCTCCCTGTAGCCACTTGTTTCTGAAATATAAGTGAGAAAATTATTTTTAATAAATGTACTCCAAACAGTGAGAATTTTTCATATACAAAGTATGCATTAGTTTTATACAGAAATTGCAATTGTTTTAAATTTTTTGTTGATAATAGCGTATAAACAGAAAGTTTAGTGACTATTAATAAACCTTTATAATGTAATCCTTTGAACATTATATTAAAGTATAAATCATAAATGTACTTTTCAGAAAACATATGCCATTTGCACAAGTTTTCCAGAAAACATGTATTATTTATAATTCTTTAAAGAGATTCTGAAATTTGCAAGATTCTCAAGTTTGTTCAAACTGAAAATATAGAAAGGAAAATATTAGAATATGTTTCATAGTTCAATATCTTGATAATACATACAATGCTGATGAGTGTGTAAAACATTTAGTGCCGGGCCAGGAAAATAACTCAGTTCCATAAGTGCCTGCTGGCAAAGGTCTTGAGTTCAATCCCCTGTACCAAAACAAGAAAAAAGGAAAAATAAATAAATAAAAGAGCAAACAATAAACCACTTAGTGTACCCTTAACTGAAGCAAGCCCTTCAAAGAGCAAGTGAGAGAGAATATTAAAATTAAATGTACAAAGACAGTTGAAATTTAATTTCTAATAACATACCTTATGGAGAACCTTGTGTTCCACTAGTGGTGGAAGTATAGCATGACCGACTCAGGGAAGCCTTCCTCATTTATTTCCTGCTATTTATTGCTCCTACATCTTACTCAGCCTTATTTATATGCTTATCTTCATGTGTGATTTTAGCATTCTTTCAACATCCTTAATTTAATGAGTAATTTATAATAAACCTCTGGCAACAATTCAGTGCTTAACAAATTATTTGAATAAATATTGACTAAGAACTAGGTGAGTAAAATATTAATGATATGTCACTAAGTCAGTGGTTAGGAAATAATACATGATGGCTCTTAATATAAAACATATTCTCATTTGTAGGCTCCATTTTAGAGGAAAAATTGAAGATACTGTAATTTAGCTTGTGGATATTTTATAGTTAGGAAAATATGTGATGGTTTTTAATATAAAACATATTCCCATTTGTAGGCTCCATTTTAGAGGAAAAAGTGAAGATACTGTAATTTAGCTTGTGGATATTTTATCCTTTTTTCCTTTTACATCTCAGGTGAGAAAACAGCTCTCAAATGCTAGAAAGTGTCGTGGTTGTCATTCACAGAAATAATAACACTGGAAGCAACACTTTTTTTACCTGTTACCCCTATTAATTTGTTGTTTTAGCTTTAATAAATGCCTTTCCTCAAGCTTTACTTACTTCCTTTGTTAGGTAAATCAGTTTCCTATTTTCTATGAAACAAGGGAGAAGTACATTAAACGGAAAGGTTTCCCTCTGCAGAAGACCACCTTCCTTGATGATGGGCACAGAAGCTGCAGGACAAGATCTCCAGAGGAAAGAGAACACAGATGGCGCACATCAGCTATGCCTACAGAGTGAAGAGAGGCATTTGAGTGTATTCACTAAGGATAGTAAGCAACAGAGTTCTGGAAAGTACACATAAATAGGTAAATCTGGACATCAATATCAATAGAAAGTTAACGCAAATGTCAAAATATCTAACAGAGTAAGATAGAAAATCAAATAGCCTAGTATTGACAATAATTGACACTAATATCTTTATTATTTTAAAATATTTACTAATATAGGAAGAAAATACACTTCTTTCTCATGCTGTATGAAATATCTAAAGGGCAAGAATACAGCAACAGGCTCAGAATTAGCATAATGCCTTTGTTCTTTTCATTCTTCTAGTCAGCTTGACTAATTTCCTGAGGATTCCATTGATATTCCTGAATCTCCTTGAGGAACCATGCTATAAACTGTAGAATTTAGATTTGTTGTAGCCAGTACTCTACCAAAAATATTTAAGTGATGGTTTACTGTGCTTCAAAATAGCACAATATAAGGCAAAGTGTATAAAAAGATAACACATAAAATTACTATTCTATGTTTCTCAGTGTTCTTATGTACACTGTCATACTGTTGAACAGAAAATATCAGAAGTTATTAAAATATTTCCATTTTATAATCTTAATGAATGTGAGGTTCTTGCATCAGGACTACTACTAGAACAATGTATAGTTCCCTTGGCATAATAGTATCTTGTGCCAATAAAGTCTCCTCCCCTAAAAAATCTGGCCAAAATTTCAAGCCTTATATTAAATTTTCCATGGTTTTAAGGATCTTTGTCTTAGTCAGCCTACTCATTATGGACAAAATTATTGGCACCAGTAATTAAAGTAGAAGCTTGTTTGTTTGTTTCATAAATTCAGCAAATATTTAGCAAATATTTTGAGCCTAACCAATAAATCTTTAATAATCTCTGAAACTGAACCTCTTAATGTTAGAAATGATTCTTTCTGACACTTTTCTTTGAGCATTTACTTGAGAAAAGTTGCAGTTGTGAATTACTATTATTTATTTATTTATTTATTTATTTATTTATTTATTTATTTATTTATTTATTTGCAGGACAGGAGATTAAACTCAGACCCTTGCTCTTGCCAGTCACGTGCTTATTCTGACCTATTTCCCCGGACCCTGTGAATTATTTCTTCACCCTTTCAAATTTTTGTAAACCTTCTATGCTGTTACCAGCATTAGTATTCAAGCATGTCTTTTTTAATTAGTTGAAATCCATATAGCTGAAAAATAAATGCTATAATCCCCTTACTCCCAGTCTAAGTAGGAGATGAAGAGGCTAATATCAATGAATACCTACTAGTTAGCAAAAAGTGATCTTGCTGTAGGCAGCTGAGAGAGATATAAATATTACAGGCAGTCAGAAAAGCTAGACCCTCAAAGGGCCAAATATAAAAGACAAGATACCTTGCAACTGTGGGAGAGGCAGCCACTCTGCTGTGGACCAGACCACAAGACAAAAAATTAAACAAATGACCCGCATACTTCCCTAGGGATGAACATCAGGAATTGATATATATCAATCCCCTTGAAAAAGCCAGGAACAGTCTGACCCAACTCTACAGGACAGCCACCTGTTCTGTATTTATGCCTGCTTATTATATGACTCACTTCCCCATTTCATTCTAATTTAATCAATTTTACCTGAGTACTTATGCTTGTAATCTTATTGGTTGATCATAGTTTTGTGCCAGCTGATGCCTGTCTAGCCAGTTCCCATGTTTGCAACTTCAAATCCACCTTGCCTCCTCAATGCAGTCTACAAAAGTCTCTAGAAAAGCCAGCATTTTGGCAATCCACTCAGCTCCCCTTCTGTCCCTTTCTTGGATAGAAGCTTTCTTTCCCCAGATAAATAGATTTTACACTTAATTTCTGTTGCCCCTAAAACTCATTCTTCAGTTTTAGAGAACACAAATTTATCCCAGCAATCCTTCAGGCTAAGAGTTTCTTTGCCCTCTATCAATCTCGGTGCCAAAAACAGCAAACTCGGAAATGCCCAGACTCGTTACATTGGACACATCCTGTGTTAGTCAGCTTCCACATTGGTGGAACACACAATTTGACCTCTACAGCTTAAAGGAGATGGTTGATTATGATTATGGTTTTGTGGTATTCAGCCCATGGCAAGATGGCTCCCAGGCAAAAATATTACTGCAGAAGAACATGGAGGGATAAAGTTGCTTAGTGTATGGTAGCAGGGAAGCAGAGTCAGGCAACAGAGAGAAAGGGGTCCGGATCCAAATACAGACCCCATAATCATATCTCATATGTCCCACTCAGACATTCAGAAGTGTGCACTCCTACTTCTCTGAGCGGATTCCAACTCAATCAGATATAATTAAATATATTTACCACACTTCCTTGATCAATGTCCTGCCTAAAGTTCTCTAATACTATTCCTCCTATCCTTTTACTGCAGAGGATCTTTCGCTCCTCTTTGAAATAGTCTTCAATAAAATCCTTATCTATTTAAATGTGGCAGGGGGCTGGGGAGGTAGCTCAGTAGAATAAGTGCTTGCCAGGCAAGTGGAAGGTCCTGAGTTCAATCCCCAGTCCCATGAATAAATAAATAAATAAGGCAATTTTACTTTTATACAGATAAGTTGACTACATTCTGAATTGTAAATGTTTACTCATTTGAATAGAGTTTTAAGGATGATGGATGTACTTTTTCTAATATTGGTTAGATACCAACTGTTTCATTTTGACTTTTCAAAAATAAATATATGTAATCCATTCATTCATATTACATCTGTAGTAAATGGAATAAACAACCAATTGCATGAATCTAAAATAACAAAATATTTCTTAAGAAATGCTACCTCCGGGCCCGGTGGGATGGCTCAGTGGTCTAAAGCGCCTGCTTGGGAAAGCTTGGGTGGCTTCAGGGATCGCAGTTCGATCCCCGGCACCACATGCTGCGCTAGCCCTGCCCTCGGGGCGGGCTGAGCCGGCCTTAAAAATGAATGAATAAACAAATAAAGGTTCCGAAACAAGAAATAAATAAATAAATAAATAAATAATTCTTAAACAAAAAAAAAAACCTTAATCCTTAAAAAAAAAGAAATGCTACCTCCAAAAGCATTGAACAATAGTCCAGAAATATAGGCAATGATAGTTTTACAGATTCTTGAAACTAGGCATAAAAATAATAGTGAACACTTAAAATATACTAACATTTTGACCTGTAAAAATGTAGAATTGCATTGAACATCAGGATTTTGACTGTTTTCTGTACATTAAAAATTACTATATCATATCTTCTATGCATAGAAAGACTTAACTAGAAATATATGTAACATTAGCAAAAATAAAACCATTTGATTATAATCTTATAGTATAGAGCAAAAGAGCAATTTTGAAACTTAGAAATGTATTCTTGCCATCAAATTTGTTTTAATTGAAACTCTTTCATGTGAGTTTTAATAATATATTTAATACAACTTGTTTTAAGAATATAAATAAATGTTACATTGTTAAATTCCTTAAGATTTCTATGGGATCAGCAAAAGAAATAAAGTATTAAATAATCACTAGGTATGTGTTTTAAGTCTTAGCTACTTTAATGAAAATAGAAATAAATTAGCAGTTACATCAAATAGTTTTCCATGTGCTCAGATGTTGACTCCGTGTTTCATAGAATCAAGTGACATTTTTTCCAAAACTAAATACAAAATAAAAGAATCAAGTATGGAAAAGCTACAGACACATTTATAAAAAAATACATATTGAAATATACAACAATGTACAACATACACAAAATATTGTAAAGTAATAGATTAATTTTTTTAACAATTATCTTACCAAGAGTGGATTATTTCATGTCTCATATGTTTTTTTTCATAAAAGCCTTGGAGTACTATCATTAAATGAAACTATATTTCCATAACATGACATTCAAGCCATGAAATTTGAAATGTTATAAAATTCTTTAAAGGCTTCGTATATCACACACTTTTGTATTTCTTGTTTCTGCATTACTTTCGTATAATGAAAGCTCTAGTGAGGCCAAAGTAGAAACTGTTTTGAATTGAGAGTGCTTCTTTTCATAAAGGTGTTTCTCCGTGTGCAAGGAATGTCACTGTGGCCATTTCAAAATAAATGCATTCGTAAGTGTACAGGTACATCTCTCCAAATGGCTGTGACATCTGTTCAAATAACAAATTTTCCATTTTCATTCCTCTAGTCACACTCTCTTATTATGTGTTACAGATGCTGCAAGCTTTTAGTGGCACTCTTCTGTTAACTTCTGTTTGGAATTACCACTGTATAATGCATTGCTACTCTGAGTACTTAAGGTTGATTTTGGGGACAGTAGGTAGAGCTCTAGGTGTATCTCTTGATTACTCTTCTATTTTAATGCAGAAAACTTTCAGTATAACTGGATAAGACTTAATGATAATCTATTACATAATCTTAAAAGATGTATGCATATTGTTTTCCCATGTAATTTTATCAAAGCTCAGTATACCTATATTGTGTGTGCCATGTTTCTTTTTATCCATTATTTGCTAAAGCGAGAATTTATCAAAGAGATTTTACAAACCACATATTTTTATGCTTAATAATACTATACCTTAGAAATTCATTTACATAAATAATAAATGTGAAATTTTAATTGGTGTTAGTGTTTTAATACCTCAGTCAAAAACATTAATCAGATTATCCCAAGCTTTTGTGCTGTATTTACTCACAGTGGTTATAACTCACTCAGAGTTGGGCATGCTCTGATCTCAAGCCCTGAAGATAATTAAAGGTGGCAATGATATAGTGATATGCAGTGTGGGGTTAAAAATATGTGAATGGGGGGGGCTGGGGAGATAGCTCCGTGGCACAAGTGCCTGCCTGGCAAGTGCAAGGTCGTGAGTTTGAACCCCAGTCCCACCAAAAAAAAAAAAAAAAAAAAAATATGTGAATGTTAAAGTTACTGTAGTGAAATAGACATGAGTGTCAATCCCCCTTCAAAACGCTCGCATTCACTCTGCATGTACTTATCCCATCATTCTTTGAGCAATTACGGAAATTCTCTTTCATGAGCATCTTTTCATGGTTGGCTCAATATGCTGAATCAGTTCAAAATATTTAAAGTAGTTTCTATTAAATAAACACATTGTATTATGTTCTCCACTTTCCTAGATTTGACAATATGAGAATTCTGTCTCTTCTCAAAGTCAAAATGACCATAAAAGGTAAGCATTTTAAATCCATTCAGGACATCAATCCTGGCACAAAAACATAACTAAAAACACTCACAGAAGAGGACTTCCAGAACCATTTCAGAAAGTGCTGTGTTCACTGTAAGCGAAATATTTTGAGAGGGGTTAATGGCAATGTGTCTATTACTGTTAGTTGTTTTTTTTTTTTTTTTTTTTAAGATTCAGTATATGTTTTGACCACAACTTGCAGATAATTGGACAAGTTGATGAAATGTCTAAATGGGCAAAAGCAAGATGACTTGGCCTGGTACCAATGACTGAGAGAGTACAACTCTGAAGGAATGGAAATGGCAGCATAGAATAAGGATTGGTGAGAACTACTTCTTAAAGACAGAAGGCAGAGAAGATTCAGTAGGTATTTTGAGTAGATACTCTGATTATAGAATTGCAGACCAAATGTAAAAGAAAAAATACAGAATTTAGATCCAAAGAAAGAGCTGTCAAATACGAGCATTTCCATTTTCTCAGAAAACAGAGCTGTGACACACCATAGAATATCAAGTGAAATGTGAATAAAAAAGGAAAAGTATAAAAGAAGATTCCTTATTTCATTTGGCAAAGGTACCACTAAATTTGGTAAGATAATGAAACATATGATACTATCTCAGTTACTCTTCTCTTGTTGCTGGGACAAATATCCAACACCCATAATGAAGGAAAGAAAGTTTTATTTAGTTTACAGTTACTGGAGGTTTCCGTCCATACTTGGGTGGCTCCAAGGGAGGGCCCTATATGGCAGAGAGAAACCTTTCAAGGCAGTGGCAAAGAGCAGAGTGTAAAATGGAGGAGCAGCAGCAACAGTGGCAGCAAAGAGAAAGTCTGTCTGTCTGTCTCTCTTATGTTATATTCAAGCTATCATCTTCAGGCTGGGTGTAACACTCACACCCATAATCATAGCAGTACTCAGACCCATAATCCCAGCCTTGGATTACTCATAATCCCAGTGAATCATGAGTTAATGTCACGCTCTAGAAGTCCCCATCCCATGACTTTATGAGGCTTTGGGGGAACAACTAGACACAAACCACAACAGATACTTAAGATTGCTCAGGGCTTCTTCTATTAATACAAGACCAACAACAAAACAATTAAATCCAAACTCCAAATGGCTCAGGCTTTTGAACAACAATATCAGTGCTTGCTTGAATACTCAGGAAAGCCAAAAACTGTTCACAATGTGAGCAAATTCTGTACTCAATGACATTAATGACAGCAGCTCAAATTTGACTATAGTAATAGTGCTTATGAGATGGAAATAGGCAAATATAAAAATTCAGGCTTTTAAAAGTTTCTTCTAGGAGCCAAGGAGATAGCTCAAGAGCTTAATCACTTGCCTGGCAAGTGCAAGGTCCTGAATTCAATTCACAGTACAAAAAAAAAGACAAAAAATTTTAAGTTTCTTTTCACTTATTTAAAAATTTCTTTTCTAGCCGGGCGTGGTGGCGCACACCTGTAATCCCAGCACTTGGGAGGCTGAGGCAGGAGGATCGGTGTGAGTTCGAGACCAGCCTGGGCTACAAAAGTGAGCTCAAGGCCAGTCTGAACTGCATAGTGATGGGGCCCAGCGGGATGGCTCAGTGGTCTAAAGCGCCTGCTTGGGAAAGCTTGGGCGGCTTCAGGGACCGCGGTTCAATCCCCGGCACCACATGCTGCGCCAGCCCTGCCCTCAGGGCGAGGGCTGAGCCAGCCATAAAAATGAGTGAATAAGCAAATAAAGGTTATGAAACAAGAAAAACATAAATAAATAAAAAAAAATGAACTGCATAGTGAGACCCTGTCTCAAAAATAAATAAATAAATAAATAAACAATAATAATCAAAATAAAAGTTTCTTTTCTAAAGAATCTCTTTAAAAACCATTTTACTCAACATATGTTATCACCCCAGAATTAGTTCAAGGCCAGCATGTGATGATGATCTTTTTCAGTGAGAAAAACTGAGAGTGTGTTTTTTCTGTTCCCCCAAAATACTGTTTTGCCATACCAAAGTCAAGATGGAAATCCACCAAGTAACCACACAAGTGTCACTTATATTTTAAAAAATTTCCATGGCACTACATACCTCTAGCAGGCTCTGCAACTTGGTTTAACTAAGCAACATAGATGACTACCGCATGGTTGACCTGCTTGAAGAGCTGAACAATCTGGAGGAAATTTCCACCCAAAGACTAAAATGCTAATCTATCACAGAGACTGTATCACAGCCAGCCATGGGATACAGACATAGCTAGATGAGGGCTAGACAGAGTTCCCCTGAGAAACCTCTGAAAAGTTCTCCCTCAAGCCACGAAGTTCACAGGACCCGCACTCTGTGGAGGCGAGGCCAGGGTCAGTGAGTATAGAGTTCAGAGGGCTCTCAAACTGAAGATGATGACATTGAGTTGAGTGGTCTGCTCGAGGATCTGTTCCACAGCCTACATCAAACACCAGCAGTATCGTTCATTGTAGGTTGATATCTATTTGCTTTAGTATTAATACTATGATCATACATTTCTCCTGTGGTAAAGGATGGTACTTGATTTGTTCTTACAGTTGACAATGTGTAGTTTATATCTGATGCTACTATTGTTGCTGACTTTACTACTATAGCCAACTTGACATAGTTGTTGATGTCAATTACTTTTCCCTGTAGGCCAATATCTGGATGGTCTTGGGTTCCTAAATTCTAGTGAGATCCATTCCCAAAGAACCAATTACTGGACCAAATAAGCTACAACTTCCTCTCTCAAATAAACAGAAACAAAAGTCAATAGTTAGCCTTGGGGCCCAGCAGGATGGCTCAGTGGTCTAAAGCGCCTGCTTAGGAAAGCTCAGCTACAGGGACCGTGGTTCGATCCCCGGCACCACATGTTGCGCCAGCCCTGCCCTCAGGGCATGCTGAGCCAGCCATAAAAATAAATAAAGAAACAAACAAACAAAAGTTCTGAAACAAGAAAAAAAATAAATAGATAAATAAATAAAAATATTTTTTTAAAAAATAGCCTTACTCAAAAGATATCTCTGATAATGTTATCAATTAAAGAGATTTCCATACTAGCAACAAGCTGTCAACCATAAACAGCAAACCTAAGAACCAAAACAGAAACAAACAAAAAACAGAAACATGATAAAAATAACGTAAAATGCTTCAAAAAAAAAAAAAAGTAAAAGTAATATAAAATGCCTCCCCCAAACTCCCAAATCCACCAGGATTAATCTGGATAAACAAAATAAAGTCACAGTATGGAAGTAATCTGAAAGATTAATAACATAGGTAACAAAACAGATCCATAGGGTGCTTTGGAAATTCAAACATGCATCTGAACAGGTAATGATCCTAATGATCAATGAACCTACAGAGGACACAAATGCAAATCTAGTGGAAGTAGAGAAAGAGATACAAACAGAATGTCCAGCACAGAAAACGACAAGGATCCAGAAAAGATTTCCAAATAGAAATCTGGGAGATTGAAGTTACTATTAAAAGTAGGGGCAGCAGAAGCAATCAATGTGAGGACAGAATGTCATATCTATGAGTCAGTGCTCTTCTCAGTGATTAATCGGTGACATATACCTTAAAAGGAGAAAATATGAACATGGGATTCAATGGCTTCTAGATGACAGTGAAGACTTATCGCAGATTAAGCAAATTAGTGAAATATGAGAAGACAACGCAAGGAGCATACACAATCTGTTTATAGAAGTAATAACAAAAGTCTTCCCAAACACAGAAAAATGCTTTATCATAAGATAAGTGATCCACAGTAAACCCCACAAGACTATGGTTGAAGAAAAAAAAACACCAGAATTCCAACACAAGAATAGAATCATGAAAGCTGTTAGAAAAAAAGCACCAAACTATAAAGAAAATCTTTTTAATTGCAATAGATTTCTTCACACAAATGTAAAGGCAGAAAGAGTTTATAGGAACATATGTTCAGGCCCAAAAGAAATCAGCTGCCAACCCAAACTGATACATCTTGCAAAATAACATCTCTCCAAAATTTATGGAGAGATCAGGTATGTTCATGATAAAGAGCACATAAATAAATTAATGACCACTGTTATGGTCTATGTCTAGCTGTCCTTCCCAAAGCATTATACAGTCACGAGGAAATTTCTAGAGTTTATAATTAATTCATGATCCAGTGCTGGGATTATGGGTGTCAGTGGTGCTAGAATTATGAGTGTGACTGCTACATCCTCCTTGGAGCAGATAGCCTGGATGAGAGGCTTGGTTTTTTGCCACCGCTGCTGCTCCTCCCTTTTGCCTTTGTTCTTTACTGTTTTCTGCTGCCATAAACTGCTGCCCTCTGCCATGTACCACTCTGCCTTCGAGCCCACTGAGTATGGACTGAAACCTCCACAAACTGTGAGTTAAATAAACCTTTACTGCCTTAATTTTGGGTGTTATTTTGTCTCAGTAATGACAGAAAAGAAACTGAGAAAGTCACCAAACAAGCACTCCAAAAAATTCTCAAGAATATCCCGGAAAAAAACAAATCTTGGTCCTAGAAAAAATGGCAACCATACACACACACACACACACACACACACACACAAAAGATATCAAATGCTAGGGAGGGAGGTGATAGAAAAAAAGGGGACCCTGCTACATTGATAGTCAGAATGTAAATATCCAAAGTATGGGGATTCCTTGAAAAATTAAAACAACAAATTTCATTTCACCCTACTATGCTTCTTCTAGGCATCTCCCCTCCACTAAATTAAAGTCACCATATTACGGGGACACAATCATACCCATATTCACAGCAGCACAATGTCTGAGTCCTTGAAATGGTCTGTATGCCCATCAGTGGATGAATGGATAAAGAAAATATGATAATTGTACACAATTGGGTGGTACTCTGCCATAAGGAAAGGTAAATTTCAGACATTAATAGACAAATAGAAGTACTTCAAATCTTACTAAGTTTAATAAATCAGACATACAAGCTTAAATATAAAATTCTCTTACATGAGAAACTCAAAATAATATATAAATAAACATATACTATATAGACACATAAATGTTATATAAGCACATGCAGAGAAAAATAACATAAAGATTAATAGAAAGGCAATAGGAAAGGAAAAAGAAATGAAAAACAATAATTAAAAATGAAAAATAAATTAGAGCTTTTTAAAAACAGCAAGGAAACCAAGCATTGAGACATAAAGTTTGAAACTAAAAGATACACTACATACAAGTACCGGGTCTCCACAACAAACATAATCATTAGGAATTGCAAATATGAAAAAAAGGAATTGCCAATATGTAATAATAAAACAATACATAACAACAAGCAATGTTACAAAACCATCAAAAGTCATGGTAAGTCCTATAACCCTGTGGTAACTATATCATGTACTTCACTAAGCAACTAAGGAGATTTTGACATATAATGAAGATAGTTGCAGTCTTGAGAGAAAAGTAGCACCCATGTTATCAAGAAAATTACTCCTGAAGCTTCCACTTCCTTGTATAGCCCAAGGAAATATCATTTCTCTGTGCTTCAGAGGGGACAAACCACCTTACTACTTTGAAGACAATAGCATGCAGCACAGAAAGTATGATTCTTTCCAGACTTTCTCTGCCCTCATACAAGATTTAGAGTCACATTTCTGTATGTAACCTGGATTCTAATGCAATTCTCCACTCTTCTCTTTCAAACCTTCTTCCTCTGATCTTTTTCATCTTTATCTCATAATTATAAATCTTGTCTAATCTACTTTACTTGAAAATAATATTTAAAATTAATATTGTCTGCTCATACTCAGCACTATTCTTACCTTATTAATAACCTATTACCATATTCCTAAGAATAAAAATTGGGAAAAGTGTTTTCTAAACTGGTTTACAGGGGCCCGGCGGGATGCCTCAGTGGTCTAAAGCGCCTGCTTGGGAAAGCTTGGGCGGCTTCAGGGACCGTGGTTCGATCCCCGGCACCACATGCTGCACCAGCCCTGCCCTGAGGGCAGGCTGAGCCGGCCATAAAAATAAATAAACAAACAAACAAAAGTTCTGAAACAAGAAAAACAATAAAATAAAAAATAAAATTCTTAAAAAAAATAAATAAACTGGTTTACAAGCAGATTTCTAGTTGAGACTGAATTGAAACATATCCAGTAGAATTAGTGCTGTCCCATTTGCCTAATTCTTCAGGTCTCCTGACAGTGTATGTTCCTCACCTCTTTCTATCATAATTTCCTGAATGAACAAAGCAATGAACAAAGATCTGTGGTTTTTTCCTCATTACATTTATTGAAAATCACTAATTATACAGCATGCTAAAAATTGTAGACAAATATTGAGATGTTAAAGTTTTAAGATGTAGATAGTTAATTTTAGAGAAATATTTATGAAACAACATATAGCAAGACATTAATAATAGATTGCACATTATAAAAAATTTATAAACTTAAATGAATATAACAAGAAAAATTATGTAAAATAAAAATGAAAAAAGCATTTACAGATCAGTCATATAATAGTTCACTTTATGCCAAAACAAAGAAACTTACATTCATATAATTAGAATTTTCACTGTAGAAAGAGATAGGCAGTAAATAATTATTTATTTTTTAAAAAAAATTTTTTTTTGGTCTTTTTGAGACAGGGTCTCACTATGCAGTTCAGGCTGGCCTTGAGCTCACTTTTGTAGCCCAAGCTTGTCTCGAACTCGCACCGATCCTCCTGCCTCAGCTCCCAACTGCTGGGATTACATGCGTGAGCCACCATGCCCGGCTGGCAGTAAATATTTAAAGACTTAACATTTCTGAATTTCATTGAAATTATAGCACATTTCCAAGAACAGCAAACTTTTGCTTAAGAAATTTGAATAAAATTATACCAAGATACACAAAAATGATATTGTCCAAAACTAACTGTAGAGAAAAACAATCAATAAAGCATATATATTTATATATACATATATATTAGCTATCAAAGAATAAAATTAAATAGCATTTTATTCCACATTAGAATGAAGTGTGTAAGAAACTAGACTAATTAATTCAAAGATCTAAAAGAAAAAAAAATAAAGACCTATATGTGTGTAATAGACAAGGAAGAAGCAACATAAAGTCAGTGGAAAATGGCAATATACTTTTAAAGTTTCTAATACTAGGACAAATTATATCAAGTCATGTGAGTAGATTGTATGTCAAAGATACAGTATAAATCTTAAAATTAAAATTAATATTCAGAAAATTACTTAAATATTACTTCAAGATTAAATATTTCAAAACAATTCTACTAAGTAAAAGTTTTCATGATAGTAAAAAAAATAAAACATAAATGCTGGAATGACTAATATATGACGAGCACTTATAACACAGGATATAACATAGGATATCACACAAAGTTCTAGTATGTGGTAGACATAGTGTCCATGATGCTTACTGGTGGCCAGCAGACTTTCAGTTATTCTTTTGTATATAGCAGCAAAATATTTCCATTAGTGTACTCTATAAGTAGACTTCTGCACCTTACGGGTCATGATTCTGTCTGGATCTATCAAGGAAAGAGCAGTAGCTCAGTCCTACAAGATGTGATATTTTTATATAACAAAGTATTACTCAGCTGTAAAAAATATAAACTTGAGGCTTTTATAGATACATGAATGCAACTAAAGACCATACTCATAACTGAAATAAAACATACCCACATATGTAAATATCATATTGTCTCTGAGTGTAAGAATCCAAAAGAGTAAATAAAATGCAGAAGTTACCATAGGTATTATCAAAGGGATTAGGGAAAGGATAGAATGAAAGAAAGAGAGAAAGGAAGGAAGGAAGGAAGGAAGGAAGGAAGAGAGAGAGAGAGAAAGAAAGAAAGAAAGAAAGAAAGAAAGAAAGAAAGAAAGAAAGAAAGAAAGAAAGAAAGGAAGGAAGGAAGGTATATACACAAGATAGCTGGAATAATTGTACTGTTGATTTTTTACTAGTCTATTAAAAAGAATAGTTGATGCTTAGTTTCTTTTTATATGTAATTGTTTTGATTCAATTTTCCATGCTTATGTCTGGAAATCCAAACAACTAATTTAAAGACAACAATATGCAATATAACACCTATTATTGAATTCCTGCCGTCTTGTTTAATAAAATTCTGTAACATTTTTAATGTTTTTATTATTGTTTATCCTCTTACAAATTAATTTAAAAATAAAGTATCTCACTTGCTCTCCTAAGTCTCTATCTGTTGTAAAACCCTGCCTTAAAATGTCTTGAGAAATTTTCATTATTCCAATGGATAGATGACAGACAAAACTGTATCATACCAAATTTCAAGAAAGTATTCTTATCCATATTCTGTTCTCCCTCAAAGTCCAGAATCAGGGAAAGTTCATGATGGTCATTTATCTCAGGATTCTGAGTTTAGACCATCACTGCCACATCCTCCAGCCCTCCTCTACAGCACCCCATCACCCTTACTTATATGTCACAGACCTTGGCTCCTGACTTTATCTCTTCCTTTCTATACCCACATCTCACATACTAGTCATCACATTCCATGTCCAGATCACACAATTGTCTGGTTTTTGAGTTTTTCATTTTCTAATCCTATAGAGATACAAATATTCCACAAGCATTTCATTCCTATTGTTCTCAGATGTCTATACTTTAGATGTCATTACTACCCAATACCTCCTCTAATTACAAAATGTCAAATTAAAATATACCACTCTAGGGGATGGGAAGATAGCTCAGAAGAATAAGTGCTTACTTGGCAAGCCCAACGGCCTGAGTTCAGTTCCACCAAAAAAATAAAGTATAAAACAAAATATGTCACTCAGATCAATGCAGTCTATAGTTTGGTCTTTGCTTTTAGCACTAACTTATTTCCATAAAAATTTGTCTAAACATTGGTCTAAGAAGGATTATTTCCATGTGTTCCCCCTAGTTATGCAAAATCCTAATGATCTTGACTGATTTCCTGTAAGTCTTAATATAACAGTAAGCATTAAGAGTAGTGTTCAATACCAGGAATATGTGTCAGTGCTTTTTCCTTAAGGTACCTCCTTTTGTCATTACTGGCTGGATCAGTGGCTAATGAAAAGTTCATTACATTCTCTTAGCTAACTTCTACAGGTGGCCCAGCCTCTGCTTCAGAACTACATGTACACACATTCTAAGAAACTATTGCATTTTAATTATATAGAAATATGGTCACTCCCAAGTCTACATTCAAGTCTCAGTATATTTCCTGAATATTTTATCCAATTTTTCCATTTCTACTACTGCAAATAATATCTTTGGACATGAACTTCCTCTTCCACAAACTCTACTGAAGGTACTTTCACATTTTTATTTCCCCTGGATTTATTTTAATTATTTACTGTATACAAGGACTACCATTATGGCCAGACATTATTTATAGTAATCATACTAAATTAGTCGTAATATCTCACTGCATATTCAACAGCAGAAAAAAGCATGACCTCACAAAATATGTCAAAATTGTTTGATGTAAAAGAAAAATAACTATTTTACTATACACTATACCAAAAAAGTTTGTCTCTTTTATTGCATTAATTTTTTTTTCTCCTGTTGAAGGACAAAATGAGAAATCCCTCCAGGTCATCTTCTTCAAAGGATCTATTGCTCAGCCAAATCCATTTAATATAAAAGCAGAAAGTATCACTTCCTACTTGTGCTCTTCTCATTTCCAGATTGCTCTGAATTCCTTCTAACGCAGTGGATCTCAACCTGTGGGTTGCGGCCCTGGCGGGGGTCGAACGACCAAAACACAGGGGTTGCCTAAAGCCATTGGAAAATACATATTTCTGATGGCTTTTTATACCCATGCTATGCCATGGTGAAATGTTATTTATTGGAATTAGTAATAAATATTTCTCAACATATAATTAAATATTGTTTTGTAATTAATCACTGTTTAAATTATGTTTGATTTGTAGCAATGGGAATACATAATGCATATCAGGTATTTACATTCCAAATCATAACTGTAGCAAAATTACAGTTTTGAAGTAGCCACCAAAATTATTTTTTAGTTTGGGGTCACCGCAAGATAAGGAACTGTATTGCGGGGTCACAGCATTAGAAAGGTTGAGAACCAGTGTATGTAACATGACCCCCATTTGTCATCTACTGATGTTTTTCTCACCTAATATCTGCTTTGTTATTTTGAAACTGTCACCACAGAAAAATGTTGTTTGTTTGTTTGTTTAGTTGGTACCGGTTATCAAATTCAGGACCTTACAGTTGTCAGACAGCCACTTATGTTGCTGAGCTATCTCCCTGGCCAGAAAAAAAGTGTAAGTTCTTAAGTATTCCATTCTATGCTATTCTATTTTATATAATTCAATTAATTTTCTCCTTTCTTAATCTTGTTTTAGTGTGGCAAATATTTTACTTTTTTCTCATTGCTGTTGTTCCCTTCATGACATTGTTGTAGTACTCTGGACAGTTTGAAGCCACTGCTAGTGCTCAACCTTCTCTTAACATGTGCTGTGGTTTGTGTCTAGTTGTGTGCCCAAAGCCTCATGAAGTCATGGAGCAGCCTCTGGAGTTTGAGATTCATTCTTGAGCCAATTCCCGGATTATGGGTGGGAGTGCCCTGGGCCACTCTGCATTGCAATGTAAGGTGGGGAAAGAGGCTAGCTATCTGCTAGAGCTGTGGTCACTCCCTTTGTCACCATAAATGACTATCCATTGTGATGTGCCACTCTACCATGGAACCAGTGAAAATGGACTGAAACTGTGAGTTCCACATTATTTAGCTCCAGTAACTGTGAGCTAAATAAATCTTTCCTTCCTGCATTCTGGGATTGGGTATTTGTACCCCCACAACAAGAGAAAAGTAACCAAGACAACATGGAACTCATGCCTGATACATTTAAATATAAGAAAATGACAGCCCTTTGAAAAGGTGCCTTTCATATGACTTTCATAGCGATTTCCATAGGAAAGTAAGGTAATTTCTCTGTGGTCATTTCAATAGGCATCCCTCTATTGTCCCATTAGTAAAATCCTGGTCCCAGAATGCAGGTCCCGATAGGCACCGTGACCTTGTATGAAATAAGGCCCAATGGACATGCTTTGGTCACTGAGTGTTTGCCTCTGAATGGCTTGGCAGGCTTGTCTTTCTCTGTTCTCTAACTCACGTTCCCGTCATAGACCCCAAACAGAAACTCCACTAGAACAAAGTAAGGCCAACTCTATTCTTCCATTCTACTGCTTATTCTCCACAAAGGGCATTTTGAAAAGTATTAATTTGTTGTCACCATGGTTATTCCAGTTTCTGGTTAAATGTAGTTTCTGGTTAGACTGGAAAGTTAATCAAACTAGGTTGTGCAGAATTCTAAATACAATTAAGTGTATTAGAATTAACAAAATTTAAGAATTTCTTTGGTTGATGTGAGAAATGACATAGTTTATTTAAATAAAGCATTTAGGAAATACAAGCAGATAAACAATGGGAAGTTGAATGTCTTTTTTAGTTCTAAGTGCCTTTCTTTTCTTTCCTTTTTTATATATTTGATGGAGGATATTTTATGTATTTAAATTATTTGTTTATTTGTTCATTTATTTATTTGGTACAGGGTCTCATTATGCAGCTGGACTCCTAGTGAGTCTCCTATCTCAGCCTCCCCAGCACTGGGATTGTAGACATGTGCTACCACATCCTGTTTTGGTGGCCTGCGCTGTGCCCTGGAGTTCTGGGTCCAGTACTGCATGTGATGCCATGTGCTTTCCAGGCAGGCACTTATACCACCGAGCTATCTCCATGGTCCAGTGGCTGTATTTTCAAAAATTTCATTATTTGTGTGAAATATAGCTAATTTCCACTATTCAATGCCTATGGGCTATGTTCAATCACGTCTGCAAAAATGGCCTTAGAATTCTAACAATTCTTCCACTTAAGAAAAACAAACTACTAATATTGCTTGAATCCCAGGGCTTTAAACCATCACTGCAATAATTTACAGTAGGCTACAAAATCCATACAATCTAAGCACGATTGTGTCCCAGTGGTTCTATGAGCAGCTGTCAGCGCAAGTCTCAGTGGTATCAGACCTCGGGTTAGCCATTTTTAATTTGCCGTTTCACTGTTTAAACAGACTCAGGATACTCATGGATGGTAAAGGTGCCAGAGATAGCTATCTTACCTGACCAGATGCACGCACATGTCAATGAGTGTTTGAACCTAGGACAGATGTCTAGAGATTGTGGTGATGACAGTAAGGTCAGTTTCTATGACAACCATGTCAATGATCTGTGCAGAAAGGTCTGTGTTTCAAAGAATGTTAATTCTGCTTGGGACCTGAATAGCAAGGGTAGACACCATTTTTTGGTCCTTCAGTTAATTGTTTTCTATCTCACATTAATTATAGGGCTGTTAGTACAGATAATTACTGTGCATTAAGACTGTAACTTAACCTGAATTTGAGAAGAAAGAAAGAAGTAATGATTGGTTCTCTAACCTCTGAATGAAGCCTCCCTGTTGGGGGTATTGGTGTCAGTCCTGCAGATAAGCAGAGGGAAAGTCAACTTAAATTTTTGGGTCTTGTCTCTGAAACCTGGTCAACCAAGAGACTCATTTATGAAAATATTTTATACTTTTTCCAGTCTGGATGCTATTAATATTGATGACATGATATCTTTGTTAACATTTATGGCTGTAATTTACATTTAATTAAGAGAATGAATCTACATGATGTTAATATCTCTTCTGTTTGGGAGTAGAGGGTTACAAGTAGGCAAAGGAAAAGATTTCAGAGTCCCTCCTTTGGCCTGGCATTTGGTATGCTTTTCTTCTACCAGTGTGGAAAGAGGGCACTGAGGTGAGCCTCCAAGCTCTACTCTGATTATTTCTCCAACGAGTAGCTGAATTTCACAGTTAGAATAAACAGACCTGGCTCGTCTTGGTTCAGTAACCTGTCTAAATTAGTTCTTTTAGCAACATGTAAAGATCAAAATGTCAAGTTTCTTTAAGCTCTTGTGCATCTCTTCACAAAATTAAAAATATGATTCATTGAACTTCATAAGTTTATTGGTCACCTGTGATGCAAATAGGGCCATGCAACAACCTGTCCTTACAGAACTTACAGACTCAACAAAAAGTATTGCTCAGAACTCTTTACTTTTGTAGCAAAAATTATTTAAAAATAAAAACACAGCCTTTGCCTTTCTTAGTGGTATTTACAGGAATAACATGACAAGTCTCTAAAACTTCCCAGAAGGTAAATACGCAGGATCTACAGTCCACAACAGTGTGAGAGTAAACAGACTTCAATAAAGAAGCCAGGATACTATGGGCTCGAAAGAATCTTAGGGGTCAATACCAGAAAGCTCTCCTGAGTGCTTTATGGATAATCTCGATATTGCTTCTCAGACAAGAATATCTTTCTCCTCGGTTTTTTCCTGATTTATCTCACTAGGATAAAGTGTGGCTTCCTCCTGGCACCATTATTGCTCTCCACAATAGGATCCCTCTTTTTTAGCTCTCCCTTTGCTGTTCCTCTACAGAGGGTCATAGTTATTTCTAAGACTGTTGTTGCTCCTTGTTACAAGGAAATAAAAGAAGATAATAAAAGTAGTAAACATCAAAAAAGCCACAAAGCTTAAAAAATGTTACTAAGATCTCACAGAAATGATCCCAAGTGAACTGTTTCTGATTGCCTTGTTATGATAGAGATAGAAACCTCTTACTCTACTTTTTTTTTTGAGGGGTGGGAGTTAGTAAAAGGAGTTTTTCTTTCTTGCTCCTTATCCACCAACCAGTATCTGATCTTGCCCTGAATTTAACATAGAAAAAGGAAAGTATAATAAAAATAAACATTGATTCCTCCCATTGTTTTATTTAATTCATGTCACTTTATGAAGACTGAAAGTCATAGAAAAAGACTGAAAGCCATTCATTCTTTTGTATAACCATGGAGATTCAATTCATAACTATAAAGTACAAAATAAATCAGTTCAAAGTTGTACAATAAAAAGATTGCCTATTAGAAGACTATCATCTAAAATACCAGATAGCATCATTGCCTCACAATATTTTGAGCGTTCATTGATTTAAAAACTACAAAGCCAATCAGGAATTGAGATTTGTTTGTCTACTATTAGAAAAGGAGGTTGAAGATGAATAAAAATAGAACAGCCAGGAAGCCTAAGTTACATAAAATGGGAACTAAAATAAATGTACAAAAATTGTGAGGTGCATTCAGCTACAGACAGTCAATGAATTAGCTTGGCATAGCTAATGAACGGGAGATACAAGCAGGTTAGTGGCAATAAACTAGTACATGAGTGTAACATGGTGACTGGAGCATTCGCAAGTGTTCATGGTGCGAAACAAGACATAACAAAGAAGTAAATAGTTTTGATGCATGTGGGTGGGAGGAGGAAAAGGCTGCAAAGTGAAAGCAGAGGATCACTCAATGCAAAATTAAAGCAAAGAAGGGGCATTGTTTCAAAAAACTTGAGGATGAGATGAATGAGTCACATGATGAAGAGGCATTCAGCCCAAGTGCCTGCCCACAACATGCTTAGGAATTAAAGGGAAAATACTGTCCATATTGTTCACATGGACATCACTACATGATATAAACCCACTGGACTGTGTCTTCAAAATGTCAGTGTTAGGAAACAAAGGAAAAACTAAAATCTTCACCAAAGTAAAGGAGCTTATGCAGATCTGATTAATGGAAGCAATGTATGATTCAAGATTCTTTTTTGTTATAAAGATCATTTTTTTCTATAAAATAGCCATATATATATATATATATATATATATATATATATATATATCCATACTTATGATTGATTTTAGAACCTTTTTCTTGTCAGGTAGGCCCTTATGCCACTCAGCTATATCCCCAGCCCTTACCTTATTCATATATTTTGAGTTTTGTTTCTATCACTTATATGAAAAACATCCTGATATAATTATCTTTATCTTGCTCTTTATGAGAAAGGACAAATTTTTTTTTTAAATGTACATTACACTTCAGTATGTGTTTCATCACAGTGAGTAGAAAACAACATCAAATCAAATAAAAGTTTTCTCTTGGTAAAACAATACAACTTCATTGCTCTTAAGATACATCAAGGTCAATCTTAATGTCTAGCATAGGGCTATTTTATTGGGAAAAAGAAAAATCTTTCAAAGTAGGGAATGAATATGAGATGATATCACTACTTTGATTTAAGAGCCAATTAACTGTATTTCAATATTTAAATAATCCAAAGAGCCATATATGAAACACTACAAAGAAATGATACTAGCCAGCCATCATGGCGCATGCCTGTAGTCCCAGCATTTGGGAGGCTGAGGCAGGAAGACTGGTGCAAGTTCGAGACCAGTCTGGGCTACAGAAAGTGAACTCAAGGTCAGCCTGAACTGCATAGCAAGACTCTGTCTCAAAAAAGAGAAAATTAATAATAATAACAATGATAATAGTGATGATAATAATAATAAAGAAATGATGCTTTTCTTAAACTATGAGCCACTCAATTTGTACAAAAATTCAAGTCAGGAGTGCCTTTATTGATACATTTAAAACATCTTTTTTTCCCCACCCCATTACCATCCCAAAAGAAATATAAATAAATTTAAGGTTTAATCATAATTATGTAAATTTTAGCTGTCAACATGATTAGGTTAGAGGAAGCCCAGAAAGCCCGATAGACATTAGCTTTGGAAGAATGTGACCTTATTTCCAAAAAGTTAGTATTTGAATCATAGACACAGTGAAAAAGAACATGACCTATACAGATGGGTATCACTGAATCCTTTGCAGGCCCAAATAGAGCAAAAAAAAGAGGAAATTTATGGCTTCTCTTGCTCTCAGACATTGCTAACATGATACATAGGATTTCAACTGAGAAAGATTTAAGCCCATCATCTCCTCTGGATCTGAAGTTTGCGTTGGATGGAAAAGCATCATGCCTTTCCAGGACTCTGTTTACAGACAGCCAACTGAGGGACTTAGCCTCCTTACCATGCAAGTCAACTCCTTATAATACATTTACAGAATACATTGATATATTAAGCCATGATTAATACAATTATTAGGTATTGCTCATTTGTTGTTTTAAGTAATTAGATTGAGGGCTATCATTTTTAAAATAATAAATGTTGGATTTACTACATCTCCATGGACTGGTTGTTTAACATCTTTTCCTTTTCCATTTTCTCTTGTAGATGGTGTTAATTATACTTTCCTATCTCCCATAAGTGCTATGATAATTACTGTTGGTAAAGCATTTAGGTTTCTGTGGATAAGGAAGATGATGTTAGGGCAATGTATTATTATCATAATTATCAGTGCCCTGGACGTCTGCTCATTAATGACTGCGTGTGAGTAAGAACCCATGAGAGGTTTAATTGATATGAGACAGAAATTGGTCAGCCTTAGCCATATTCGCTGCCAAGTTTTAGTCCGGAGAGAAAAACTTTTCTCTAATAGGATCATCCCAAATATCACCACAAAGAGCAACACAAAATTTTAAATGTTTCAACAATTTGGTGGTCATCCATTTAACAGAGACTTGCTAGGTGTCTGGTCTGTGATAGCCACTGCCTGGAGTTTGAAAATATAGTAAATAGCAAAATATAAATATGAAGTTTCTATTATAGTACTAGAAATGTACCCTTGGGCTATTGTTTTGCTTTTCTTTTTTTTTTTTTTTTCCTTTTTTTTTTGTCTTTTTGAGGCAGGGTCTCGCTATGCAGTTCAGGCTGGCCTTGAGCTCACTTTTGTAGTCCAGGCTGGTCTCAAATTCACACCAATCCTCCTGCCTCAGCCTCCCAAGTGCTGGGATTACAAGCATGTGCCACCACGCCTGGCTCTGTTTTGCTTTTCTAATCTAAATCCTACCTTATGTTTTTCTAGTAGTCTATCCTTAATGTCACTATTTATTAAATATTCCACAGTACATGTACTTTTCCCTCTCCAATATATAGGTCCTAAATATTTATTTTTCCAAACCATAAATTGCTGCTTATTAGGTAAAACTGCTCTATATTTGCTTGTCATTTTTTTTCCTCAATCACTGGAGCTTTCCATTTGCTTGACTTCTATCCAGAAGTGTATACCTAAGGGATTCAGAATTTTTTTGTGTGTCTTTTTTGAGACAGGGTCTCACTATGCAGTTGAGGCTGACCTTGAGCTCACTTTTTGTAGCCCAGTCTTGTCTCGAACTCGCATCAATCCTCCTGCCTCAGCCTCCCGAGTGCTGGGATTACAGGCGTGAGCCACCACGCCCAGTACAGAAATTATTTTTTATCTATCACTAATATTTTAAAACTCAGTGCAAGTTTAAAATGATATCCTGACACATACAACCCAATCATTATTTGATCAACCAAGAGCAACATTTGAACAGGGATCAAATTGGAAAATGCGCATTCAATGTACTGGCTCTGCTTCTCCGTTCCCCACCTGCTATTGTAGAATTTCCAGCTTTTAGCAATACATTGACTGCTTACGTCATGTGGTGCTATTTCCTGGCAATTCATGACTATGTCAATTACTCAGCACAGGATGTTTAAGGATCACTTTTTCAGTTCTGGCTCTACTCAATATTGGCAACTGCTGAGTTCCCAGTTATCCCTGAAGCTCTTTGGTGATGCTCCTCTCTTGTTACATTATGCATTGTTGTTTACCTGGACAGTTGATGCCATTCTGCCAAGCAGCATTGTAGCTTAGACCACTGATGCTGACAAATATTAACCCTTGTAAAATATTGTGACTTCCCAAGTCTCATGTTCAATAGCAAATGAAAGACATCTTTTTGTCACCAACTACTGCTAGAACGGCAAGAAAATAACATTTTATGTCCCTAAATCATAAAGATTCTTTAATCAGTTTCTACATTTTTGGCTGATTTCTTCTTATTTTCTTATACTATCCCCACCTCTCTCCCTGATACCCTGCTTGCATAAATAAGGCCCTGATAGCTGGATAAGGAACAAATCTGATAAATAAACGTCATAGTATAAACAGACTCAATTATGACTGCCAAAAATATGTTGTAAGACTAAGCAACTCCAACTCTTATAAAATAACATCATCTTCTCAAAAGTTCACTCATGAAAAGAGTTTTCTGGCAGCATCTTTATGATTTTTCCCAATTTCTTAAGTTCCATGAAACAGAATACCTAATACAATAATTTTTCTATCTGCATCACATCTTAGAAGAATCAAGGTACTGTAGAACTATAAATCAAAGTGAGTTGTTTCTCTGAACATCTTAATGTTCAGTAAGGCAAAGTAAATTTGCAGTTGCTTTCAATAACTCCACACTATAAAAAGTCAATGTAAACTATTTTTATAATACAAAGTTTTAATTAATATTATCTAAATTAGAAGTAACAGTGGGTTTCGAGGAAGTTTCTTGATATCAAGGGAAGAAGAGTAAATTTCTCTGTTTAATTGCTCTTTTCACTTAACCCATCACACCCCAAAATTCCAACTGTAAATTTTCTGAAAGCATTGTTCTCAAGGCACTGCAACAAAATGAGAATCAGATAGTACTCACAAAATTAATTGTGATTAAAAGTATGCATTGTCTATTGAAAGCTGAGATTAAGCACATAATGTCAGACTCCTCTGATTTTTTTACACTCCCTCCTTTTCCAAATTTCAATCTTGAGTTCTTGCTGCATAATAATAAACAAAGGCGGTAAAGTAAGATGTCTGATCTCAGTTTTAGAAATACAGCTTTTTGGATATTTTCCCTTTTGTTTATTTTATTTTCCCCATATGTGAAATACAATAACCATGTCCATCCCATAGTCAAATCCTGACTAATAAATGAGTCAATTCATGCAAAATTCTTCAAAAATGAGTGGTTAACACTAAGCACCCAATCAATATTAGAAACTATTCTGATGAAAATTATCGTAACAATCACAGCATCTTCATCAGTGTTCATTAGTTCATGCTTCCACTTAATGGCTTATTTTGAAGAAAAAGAGGAAAATCCATTGAATTTCTTAACCCATTGAACTAATCAAATAAAATGTTTCATGGGAAGATGCATTTTCTTGACCCAAGCAGTCAGTGTGGCTTACTTAGTTATTATGGACTTCAACTACTCAACTGGCATGCCCTAGTTCTTTCCAGAGGATAATGCAACCTGTTGAAATGGAGGGTGCATACCTGTAAAATGATTTGCTCTTTTATGAATTAAGGGTATCAAAAAATAGTATGGGATGTCCCAAAAATATTTCAACATAAATTGGAAGGTTGACTCTGGAAGATATATGGATGGCTGCCTCCAGTAATGTAGAGCTCAACTGGATGTTCTCAAGGGGCAAAGTTGAGAAAGCAGAGGCATAGTTAATGCAGGTCTAATTCTCCGGAGGTAAGACGACCAATGTGGCAACAATGTAGCCAGAAACATATATTGATCAAAATAAACCCGATTTGGAAAGCAAATATCATGTATTCTCCCTGATATGTTAGATCTAAAGAGAATGACAAGGAAGAATGGAGATCATTATTAGACAAGGGAAAGGAATAAGAGAAGGTAGGAGTGTAGCTTATAGGACTTTGGAAGGATCAGAATATAAACATGGAAGCTTCCAAAATAAGAAACTACTGGGGGAGGGGAGCTAGCAGGTGAAGGGCTGTGGGTGCTGAAAATGATCAGAGTACGTTATGTGCTTGTACAAATTAGCCAAAATAAAACACTTTCATCTGTCTAATCAATTTTAAAAAATGAAAACATTAAAAGAAAAAAATCAAAACAGATAAAAAGAAACAAAGGACTCATTGTGTCAGATAAATCTTTGTAGTTAAATATAGAATTTGAAAAAAAAAATGCCAGGCGTGGTGGCTCACGCCTGTAATCCCAGCACTCGGGAGGCTGAGGCAGGAGGATTGGTATGAATTTGAGACCAGCCTGGGCTACAAAAGTGAGTTCAAGGCCAGCCTCAACTGCATAGCAAGACCCTGTCTCAAAAAGACAAAAAAAAAGAATTTGCCTTTTCTGGATCAGAAACTATCTACGAGTTTTAAATATTCATTTTGTTTGTGGCTTTTTTTGTTATGGGGAATGGCAATAAAAAAAGTTTAATAGGTCTAGTGATCAATATTGAATACAAACAATTACCATACATCTGCTAATTGTAAATACACAGTTTATTTTTAGAAGTTAAGTTTTTAGGCTTCCAAAGTGTTCTCAGTATTTCATAATCATAGTAACAAATTCCACTGCTGCACACATCACACTACTATGTTGATCACATCTGCAATGCTCACAGTCATCCAGAAAATTGCACAGATAATAGAAAATAAGCTATTACTTTTGATATTCAGAAAGAGAATATTCAGGTCACATTTTTTTTTTTACAGAGATGCATCTCTGTGACAGAAGCATCTGTTCTACAGACTTAAGACTATTCACATTGCTTCTGGTGTAAGTACCAGTGTGCCGAGAGTAAACCAGATGAACAATGGTCCTACTGCTAATGAGTATTCCCAGGTAAGCAAAATCAGATTAATCATCCAGCCACTCAGGGAAACTGCCCAAGAAAACAGGCCAGCAAGGCCACATTTTATATAAGAAAATCCATCCCCCAAAGAAAAGACTGCACAAAAAGTGGTGCAAATGCAAGATAGAATGAGCTATTTTATGTTGTATTTACACTAGTCTTATCATTTTGATTTGCTCTAGAAAAAGAGGTAGTTCAAAGGTTCTTTGTGTGTGTGTGTGTGTGTGTGTGTGTGTGTATTCCTAGGGCAATCATGATCCTCTCACTTTGGTGACTCATATTTTGAAAGACAGCAATTTTCTTTTTCTCTTTAATGGAAGGGTGACTCTTTTCTGAGGCTTCTGGCCTTTAATCATGTGAAATGGGATCTGAGGACATATTGAGGTAGAACTATTTGTTACTGTTGTATTTGTACATAGTGGTGATGAAGCGGGAGACTATCACTAGTCAAAAATATTTGTCTTAACATCCCTATATTTTAAAAACATAGCTGTGTGGAACTGAGCCATAAGAAAAAACATCTTCAACATGTTTGCCCTAAGATATGCAATCTGTTTTGTAAGCCAGTACAATATTATCAAGAATTGACTTCTGTTTGAAAAAAATTAATAAAGCATTCCTGTCATAGTGCTAAAATTATTTTCTCCTTACAGGCAATTTTGAACTCTTTGAGTATTAACTTCTGGTGTATTAATTAAGACAGCCTAGAATTCTATATTTGATTTGGCGAGGGCTCTTTCTCACCGATGTCTGAGGCTTTGTTCTTTAATCAAAATTAAACCACCATACTGTAAGACAATTGAAGACATTGTCAAGGAAAAAGATGATTTAGAAGGCAAGACTGCTACTGAGTTAAAAAGAAAAAACAGGCAGTGTATTTTTCCCCTCTTCAGACTATTACCAATTTCCCTTTCCATCCTCATTCTCTTCCTGAGACTTGCTTTCCCTCTTATAGAAAATAATCAATAACTGACTTTGTCAACTAGGCTTATCTCGTGGTACAAAGTAATACATATTTATCAGAATTTCTGGCCAAAAAAAAAAAAACATGGCTAGAAAATCATCTGCTGACTATTGTTCCCTCTTAAGTTTTAGACAGTGTGAAGCATACCTACCATATGGACACTACAATCATTTTCTTAGCATTCCACAACACAACCGGGTAATTGACCGTTAATTGTCACAATTATTAGCATGAATTTTTGTTTGCTGGGGGTTTCTGTTTTGCTTAGCTTTGTTTGCCACACCAGGTATGAAACCTAAAGTTTCCTGTGTGGTAGGCAGGTGTTCTACCACTGAGCTACATCCAGAGCCTGTTTACCTGTTTTTTAGATGTATCTCAATAAATGCAAGTAAGTTGCAGATATGATTTTCTATATTAAACTGTGATTCACATATAGCCAACATGTTTCTCTCCGTGTAATATGAAGTAGTAGTTGCTGTGAAGATAAATTACAAAATAAAATTAAGTCTAAGTATAACAAACCGCAGTTCGATATCCGGCACCACATGCTGCGCCAGCCCTGCCGTCGGGGCAGGCTGAGCCGGCCATAAAAATGAGTGAATAAACAAACAAAGGTTCTGAAACAAGAAAAAAAAATAAATAAAGTTTTAAAAAAAGAAAAAGAAAAGTAATACTGTAAAAAAAAAAAAAAAGTATAACAAATTAAATAGAAAATTTAAGAGGTATTGTCTGGATGAATTTTTTTAAATTTTAAAGTAAATTAAAAAATACAGTATTTCAAAACAAGATGATAGCAAGTTAACAATGGTTATTATATTGCACATTATTATTGTCATAGTAATTACTCACATTACCAGGTATAGGCATGCAAGATTGATTAAACAAAATAAACACCAAATGTTCTTTTCAATAAACTAATTCAAATTAGTAGTATAATTATCTTACCTATTTTTCCTTTGGCCTGTAGTGTTTATTTAAATTTTTAATTTTTTTTTTATTTTTAAAGACATTTCCAGATTGCATTAACATGACATCATGTCTAAATCTTTTCCTCTGAATAACTACTATGAAGACAACAATATACAATGTATTAATTATTGTAACTGTCCTACTAAGCTGTTTTGAAAGTGTTTCACTGCTATTTTATCTTTTTCCCCATTAAAATGAACAAAAGATTTAAAAACGTATTAAAACAGAAAAATTACAAGTTATACCAATTTCACTTAACAAAGTAGTATGAATTTCACAACATTTGTTATAATGCATAGTGTTATTTATAAGCCAGTTATTCATATTACCACTTATGCATGCAAAATTGGAAGGAAAAAGAAAAAAGAAAGAAATATATGAGAAGTTAAGATAAAAGAAGAAACAACTGAAAAAAGGAGACAAACAAATTAAGCATTATCTGCTCCTTTCCATAGACCAGCATAAATCCACAGTACAGTTATCCAAACCATCCTGCTTGCGTACACAGATATATCTCTTTCCCCCACTCCTTCTCCTGTTTCTCCTCAACTTAGTAACTCTTTCTTTTTCAATTAGTGTGGAGATTCTTTATAAAGCTAGGATTAGGGATCCCATTCTAGCCACCTATTCCCTTCCTGGGTATTTTTCCAGAACAACTGAAAATATCATACCACAGTGATATATGTGCACCCATATTTATAGCAGCACAATTTGTCATAGCTAAATCCTGCCCCATCAACCTAGAAATGGATGAAGAAGATGTGGTATTTTTACATAGTGCAAATTATTCGGCTAAAAAATAGGATAAATTTGAGATATTTGTCTTAGAGGCCTGTCTTACCTACTCTTCTGTCGTTGCTGGGACAAATACCCGACACTCAAAATGAAGGAAGGAAAGTTTATTTAGCTCACGGTTACTGGAGGTTTCAGTCCATATTCAGCTGGCTCCAAGGCAGAGAGGCACATGGCAGACAGAACCTTTCATGGCAGCAGCTAAGAGCAAGAGCACAGGGAGAGAGCTAGCAGCAATTCAAGCAGCTGACTCTCTTCCTCCCTTACACTGAAATGCAAATCACCTGCCCCAGGGGAGGTACAGCACCCATTCTCACTATAATAGATTACAAACTCCACAAGGCACCCCATGACTGCATGAGGCTTTGGGAGCCACCTATATGCAAACCATAACAAGACCAAATTCTTAAGTGAAATAAATACAGGTATGGAATTTTGAATCTCGGACTTGGGCAACTACATGAGGTGCTCCATCTTCTTAATTGTAAGCAGATGAGGCTAACAACCTTCAAAGCACGGCTGCAAGTTGATTTGCTGCATCTGAACACTATTAGCTATCACATGGCTATTTCTCTTTTACTAAGGTGCTACCTTGGGTGTCCTTCTAGTAATAAAAAAGCTTCCCAAGAAAATCCACAAAACTTGCAAGATATCAGAAATTAAAACGATGTAATAACTTTTTTACCATGTTATATAATAAAAATAAACTTTTCTGAAGAATGAATATAATTAAAATCTGGTATGTAGACAGGAAAGTTTCAGACAATCAAAATAATTATTGGTTAATTTTCTCAGTACATCTCCATCTTTTATTTATGGTTATGTTTCACCTTTATTTGTTTATTTACTCATTTCCATGGCCGGCTCAGCCCACCCAGAGGACAGGGCTGGCATGGCATGTGGTGCCAGGAATCGAACCGCGGTCCCTGAAGCCGCCCAAGCTTTCCCAAGCAGGCGCTTTAGACCACTGAGCCATCCCGCCGGGCCCTTATTTATGGTTATGTTTTCAGGCAAATATTTATTCATATAAATAAAGCCATTCAAGTTTTAGCTAATTGTACTAGCTGCTTACCAACTGTAGCTAGATTAAGCTGCTGTATGAAAATCAGTAGAAAACTATCACCTTTTCAGCAGAAATCTTTATGCAGATAGTAGACTATCTAAAGCATAATCTTTTCACCTAAGGAAAAATTCAGACAGGAAAATTTCCTTTGTCTGCTGTTCATTTGATCATACAAGTTTAAAGTAGCAACATCACAACTGCCAAAAGGTGAAATAGCCCAAGCTCTATGAGTGAACTGAAAAGCCAAATGAGGTGCCATTGGTTCCTGAAACTAGAGAGATAACTTGGCAGTCTAAGTGCCAGACTGGCAATCACAAGAACCCAGGTTCAATCCCAGGTACCGTATCCTGTGCTGGCCCCGAAACCAGGCATGGCAGAACATGCCTGTAATCCCAGTGCTGAGGACGCTGACAGAGGAGGATGATTATGAGTCTGAGCTGCATAGTAAGACTGTGTACCAAATAAAAGATTTTTAAAAATTGATTTTTAAACAATATGTTATTTGTTGACAAAAAGAAACGATATGCTATTTCACACTACATGGATGAATCTTAAAATCCTCACACAAAGTGAAAATATCCAGTCACAAAGAGATTGCATGTTATTTAACCTCATTAATAGGAATATCTAAAACAAGGAAATCTGTCAAGACAGAAAGTAGACTACGGGCTGTTAAAAGCTGGAGAGAAGAAGAAGGCATAGACAAGAGTAGCTGCAAACTATAGTATTTCTTTCTGTGTTGATTGAAATGTTCTAAAATTGACTCTAGTGATGATTATACATCTTTTGAAATATCTAAGTATACTAAAAATAATCAATTTTGGACAATAAATGAGTTTGACTATACAGTATAGAAATCACTTCTCAATATAACTACTAAAACACAAATGTGACAGACTGAAGTGTTGGGCTTCAATTCTTCATAATTCACATTAAGTCTGTTGTTCTTTGTCTAAGAAGTAATTGCACATGTTACATCTGTGATTATGTTTTTTTAAAGAAACGAGACATTCCTTTTGATCATTGTGAAGCAAAGCAGTATGAAATATATTTTACCTTCTTCAAATGTGTGTAGAAAATAATTCAAATACCATTGAAGAAATACCATCCATTATATCATTCATTTATTCAATATTACAATTTTTTCCATTTGTATGGGACCATGCCATGGGCCCAGCTTGGATCACTAATGCATAATGCTAATCTTATTTGTTATATCCAGCACAGAATGGTGTAAGAATCTAGTTGCTGAAAAATAGAACCACTCTAAAAAGTCAATCCATGTGCTATATTTTCAAATCAAATCTTCACACCCAAAATTCTTAGCATTATAAGGCAGGAAAAAATAAAAGAGAAAAAGGTCAACTAGAATAAATAGAGCATAAAGGGAAGGCAGAAACTTTCAAAATTCAGTTCACAAAAAGGCTTCCATGGCATGTAATTTATTCATGGCTGGTGCCTGAGGCGCTAGCCGCTGCTTCACCTCTTGGTTGAGGTGATCACCCTCTAAAACCTCGCAGCTCATATCCCAGGACAGGAGAACGTGTTGCTCAAATGCGATTCAGCTGTCCGTAGTTAATTCTGTAGAACGGCAGAGTGCCCCGCCTCTAACACAGGCCCTTTTCAGATATGTTGGTTTCTTTGCAATACACGTGAAGGTGGAAAGTCAAAATAGTTGTTTGCTTACAGAAGGAGTAAAGTGTCTTGCATAATATAAGACACTCAATATCTACTTACAATTTAGAAATTCCGTATACATTACCATGATAGGTTTAAAATAATATACACAAGATGT
Organism: Myocastor coypus; assembly: GCA_004027025.1. Classification (NCBI taxonomy): domain Eukaryota; kingdom Metazoa; phylum Chordata; class Mammalia; order Rodentia; family Myocastoridae; genus Myocastor; species Myocastor coypus. The sequence continues at coordinate 44,723 of PVJA010013003.1, forward strand.
AATAGGCAAATATGGGACATGTTTACATCTTTAAAAAAAATTATAGAAAAAGACATATTGTTATAAATCCCTCCCAAAGTACTACCTTTGCTTGAGCATATTTTCTACTTTCTGAAGAAGTTCTAGAAGTTCTTTTTAATATAATTTTATTACTTTTAATAAGAAATCACGATGAGACAGTTTGCAAACATGTTAGTAGTACAGCCACAATAATTAATACAATGCACATTGTTTGCATACTAGTTGACCAGAGTACAACTTTTCTCAACACTATTGGTACAAATATTTCTTCTCACTGAAATAAGAGAAAGCAGTTGTATGCATAGTCCAATATTCCATAAAAATAGTGGGTTATCAGCAGAACTGGCAGTGTTGGAAGCTGTTGACTTGATTGAGCCTTTTACAGCTGGCTTCCTAGAAGTTCTTTTCTGTGAATGTCTTTGGTTGCTCTCTCAAGGCTGCTTGAATCTCCTGAATGCTTACAAAATATTGACTTTTCATGGTCACTTTGACTTTGAGAAAGAGCAAGAAATTATATGATTCCATGTCTAGATTAAGGTGGACCAAGTCACACTGCAACATTTTTATGAGCCTTCCAATATGTTCTTATTCCCAATTTTTAGGAGGATAACAAAAATCTCACAAATATATAAAGTCATAAGGTAGTGGTGCTGAAAGCAACTAAGTTTTCTAAATCCAGTGTATGCTCGTACTTTGCAGCTGCACTTCCTCTTGCACCTCAGTTTAACCTTGAATCTTTTAACTAACATTGGAGAAGTGGGAAAAGCTAATTGAAAAATCTGTCACTTACTGATTTTCTGGAATGTCAATTTTATCCACTGGTTGGAGGAGCGTCAGTGTCACTCTACCCAAAAGTAGAATTGTCATTAGCTTTAATGTTTAGGGTGTATCAATGTTTTCTCATTCTAAGTTTATCTGCAAATCTTACAGAATATTTTTGAGTAAAATAAATTTATTGTTCATTTCACAGCATCAAATAACAAACTAAGATAGGGAGAGGATTTGAGGGCATTATAATATCATTCCTGGAAAGACATGGAGTCACTTAGAAACCATCTTTGAATCATACTTGTTTGAATTAAGTTCAATGACCTAAGTTATTTTTCTACGATTTGTCTCGCTCTAATTTCTATGTCAACTTTTCTAGCCAGTTTTAGAAAGAATGGATTTTTTCCTGATTGAACTAAAGAAACGTTTTGTGTGAAGACCTCAAAACTTTTCAAGGTCATGTCAGAGGCAAACTCAGTGCCTTAATAGAGATTATCAGTTGTATATGAACTGGAGCAGAAATGAGCCTGCATAAACTAACTGGAGAAGTTAGATAATTTATAGTGGCTGTGATTTAATCAGCATCCAGATCATTTCACTCCAAAATCTTACAAAAGAATGAAATAGGCAAAAACAAAGTCTAACCAAATTGGATTCAACCAAATAGCTAAAAATTTCATTTTTAAAGAGAAATTATATCTAAAAACACTCTTTGAAACCCGCATCTACCATTCTTCATTTATTTATTTATTTATTTGTTTGTTTGTTTGTTTGTTTATTTATTTATTTATTTTGTCTTTTTGAGACAGGGTCTTGCTATGCAGTTCAGGCTGACGTTGAGCTCACTTTTGTAGCCCAGGCTGGTCTCGAACTCGCAGCGATCCTCCTGCCGCAGCCTCCCAAGTGCTGGGATTACAGGCGTACACCACCACACCCAGCTCTCCTTTATTTTTCTTTCCCAGAAAATATACTCACACAGAAAACATGAAATCAAGTGAGCCCACACTCTGGGCATCAAAAAAACACAAGATTTCAAGATTTAGTCTCCCTTGGCTGGGGCTCTACTGCGTGCTATGTCACATCAGTGTAAGTGAGGTCACTAAGCACCATGCAAGGGGTGGAGTCTTCAGCCCTTCTGCACACATTACTGTGAGCACACAGCATAGATCTCTGCCCATCTTGCACCATACTAACTCCAGATTACAGCAACAAAAGTTTTACTTATTCTTCAATTTATTTGATTTTCTTTAAAAATCTTAGATTATCAGGGCCCGGCGGGATGGCTCAGTGCTCTAAAGTGCCTGCTTGGAAAAGCTTGGGCGGCTTCAGGGACCGTGGTTCGATCCCTGGCACCACATGCTGCACCAGCCCTGCCCTTGGGGCAGGCTAAGCTGGCCATAAAAATGAGTAAATAAACAAACAAAGGTTCTGAAACAAGAAAAAAATAAATAAATAAAATAAAAAATTCTAAAAAATTTTTTAAATAAAATTTTTAAAAAAATAAATAAAAATCTTAGATTATTTGAATTTAAAACTGAAGCTATCTGAATTTAAAGTACAAATGACCCAAGTGCAAGTGAGAGACAAGTCTATTACTGCATGGAAATTCAAACTGATGAGTTGATGTCTTATAATTAGTTTTATTTTTCACCTTAAAGAGAATAAAAGAACACAAAAGATAAAAAATATAAAAACAAAATGATAGGAAATTCACAATGATTATTATATTGCATATTGTTATCTTCAAAGTAGTTACACAAATCACCAGATATAGCATGTAAAATCGATCAATATTGATACTAATTGTTCCTGTCAATGAACTAATAGAAATTAACAGTACTAAGCTATTTTGTATATATAGATTCCTTCCTTCTTTTCTCCTTTCCACCATCAGATGTTGATAAAAAGGAAGAAACACGCAAAATATTAAGAATTGTAATACAGTTTGTTTTGTTTCTGACTGATATTTTTACATTTATGGCATAAAAGATAACATTTAAACACACATGTACATTATCTAATGAATAAATCAATATATTTAGTATACTTATCACCTTAAGCATTTATTATTTTATTTATTTTTTTCTTGTTTCAGAACCTTTGTTTGTTTATTCATTCATTTTTATGGCTGGCTCAGCCCGCTCTGAGGGCAGGGCTGGCACAGCATATGGTGCCGGGGATCGAACTGCGGTCCCTGAAGCTGCCCAAACTTTCCCAAGCAGGGGCTTTAGACCAGTGAGCCATCCCGCCGGGCCCCCAAACCTGATATCTTTGTGCTGGAAAAATCACATGTTTCCATCTTTAGCTTTAGCTTTAGCTTTAGCTTTAGCTTTATAATAAAAGAGAAAAATGTAAAAATGTTAATATAGGTATGGAAACATATTTAATAAATAAGGAGAATCACTATTCCTTCATTTGGGATTAAATTGGGAAAATCAAATTTTAATGTATAATACTTGGTTTAGAAAAAAGAAAATTTTAGTGTATGATACTTGTATTTAGAAGACAACTACAGATAGACAGACCCCAAAGTTTGAAGGAGAGAAATTAGCCAGAGAAGTATGTCATAAAATTTCTGTCTCCATAATTTGAAGTTAGCACAATGACTTCTTTTTTTTTTTAGTTTTAATGGTAGTCTTCTTTAGAAATAATGCATCATCCAAACACAATTAGGAATACCAACTAAGGCAGTGTAAAGACACAAACATGGACATGTGTGCTTTATCAACACAGCACAGGCTGGAACATTAAAACAAATGTAGCGTAAAATCTCAGAATAAACAAAATGTTATCAATTTTTGTAACTGTTGTTGTTTGGTTTGGTTTCGTTTGGTTTGGTACAGGGAACCAAACTTGGGACCTGTATTTGCCAGGGAGGTGCTGTGCTGCTGAGTTGCATCACCGAAACTTGAATTATCTTCTCTTGTAAGAAAAATTTCCTTTGTAGCAACTAAAAAGACACAGCCAAGAAGAAGCTGTGATATATTTATTTAGCCTTGTCCAATGTATGAAATACCACAGAAAATAGTATAAAGAACAGCAACCTGTAACAAAGGAATTTATTTGAAAACTAGCATCTACTCTTAAAAAGCATTGATATTACGTGTCATTTTCCACTCTGGTATGGTATTATATAATAGCATCCCAAGGAGACCTACACCTTTATAAGGCATGGTTGTCCTGGATCCAGTTGGAAATCTTCAGTTTTTGATATACTAAATTAGAAGGAATTTTCTCCTATTACACATTTCAGTTCAAAGCCTTTGTAAGAATTCAAAGTTTTCTTAAAGTTCAATTTTTTGTTATTTAAGTAAATAAATAGAAAAATGTTAAGCAAACAAATGGCACTAATTCATCAAAAGTCTTATTTAAAAAGTAATGATCTTATAAGTCCCCCAAATGGCAGAATGATGCTAATTCTAAGTTTTTTCATTTGCTATTTCAGACTGCCTGGAATAACATTCCCCAGCATTCCGTAGCTTCTTCCGAATAATGGCCTCTCAATTTTTGTTCTAGTCTTAACTACTCACTGAGGATTTCCATACACATTTTCTTTACAAAGGGAGTATCACAGACTTCTTCCTACTCGCTTTACCTGTGATGTTTCCCACAGTTTCTACCACCGCCTGGTGTCCCCATTTTTCTGTGTGTTGCTAATTGTCTATTTCTTTTGCTAGAATGTGGTTTGCAAGACAATGCCACCTTTGATGTTTATTTTGTACTCTGCTGCTTCTCCAATAACCTATATCAAAATTAAAGGAAGCAAGTGAGTAGATGTAAGGGAGCAGGATGCGTGAATGCAAATCGTTCCCTAAAATGATGCTTTCTTCTAAGCAAAAGAAATAAGAACAGCCTTGCTTACTTTTCTGAAGTCTATTTCAAAGCCCTAGATTATAGAAACGATCCAAAGCTTGTACTAATCTGAGTGACACCTGGGATGTTAGCTATCTTCTCATAATAAAATCTTTCTCAATGTATTAACTTTTTAAAATGATATTGAACCAGCTGGGAAGATAGCTCAGCAGCATAAGCTCCCACCTGACAAGCACAAGGTCCTAAGTTCGATCCCCAATATCAATAAAACAAAATAAAATTATACTGAACTTATCTGAATCCTTTATATTAAGCTGCTTTGGAAATGTTAGCTCACAAATGGCCATGACAAAATAAATAATAAAATTATGAATATGTTAGTCAATGCTCATTCAGATTTTTCTATACATATAAAACATGAGAGAAGTAGTAGTTTTGAAACTCCAATAAAATACTATTGACACAATTGCTCTAGGAATATAACAAAATTATACTACACAATTACTAGATTATGTTTTCTTAATTTTTTCTTGAAATTGTTTCCTCACATTCAGTCATGGATTCGCTCAGCAGTGTGTTTGGGCATTTCTCATAGACTAGTGGTAATCTGGTGATCGCAGCCCAGACCTCCACACCCCGCTTTAGTTGAAACCTGAGCCTGGTGCCTTTGTGTCTTGTATTCCTTTGGTGTCCACACCAACATGAGGCTGTCACACATTTACTTTTGTCCTCTTTAAGAAATTCCCTCCTCTGCAGCAGAAAGAGATCTCCTGCACACTACAAACCAATCTGCCCTGGTGGCCCCCTGCCGGGAGAGGTAAATTTCTTGCACAATTCCTTACTAGTTGGATCCTCGTCCAATAGCATCAGTAAACACACCTTTTCTAGATCTGCACAAGATGTACCCAAAAATGACTGTTGCTAGATATCACTGTATCTCCTGATTTTCATTATTAGTTCATCTCTTAAATAAAATATTTTCTGTGTGTGCATCTGCTTCCTCTTAGTCCAAAGAGAAGAATTTTCTTTTCTTTTTTTTTTTTTACTAGCAACATCAATAGGAAGGTGGGTCATGCCCACACACTGTGCTCTGTAGAACTACTGTGAGGACAATATGCAATGTGTCAACTGTTAAAAAAAGAAAGGGGAGGAGCCAGGGACATAGCTCCATGGCACAAGTGCCTGCCTGGCAAGTGCAAGGTCATGAGTTCGAACTCTGGTCCCACCAAAAAAAAAAAAAAAAGAAAAAAG
>PVJA010013004.1:0-29936 GCA_004027025.1 Myocastor coypus
AGCTAAGGCGGAGAGCCTGAATGTAATATAAAGAGAGACAGAGAGACAGACTGGAGCTCTAGCTGTTGCTGTTGCTCTGCTGCCGTGTTGGTTGGCTACCTCTGCCACCATTTTGTTGCTGTTCTGCCGCCATGAACTGGATGCTCTCCGCCCTGCTCCACTCAGCCTCGGGCCAGCCGAATATGGACTGAAACCTCTAGGAACTGTGAGCTAAATAAACCTTTCCTTCCTTCATTTTGAGTGTTGGGCCTTTGTCCCAGCAACGAGTAAAAAGTAACTAATACAAGAAGCTTCTTGGTGGAATTTTTGGGTTTTTCAAGTAGATTATCATGTCATCTGCAAATGATGATAATTTCACTTTTGCTTTACCTATTCTTATTCCTTTTATTTCTCTCTCTTGTCTAATGGCTGTAGCTAATAATTCCAGGACTATATTAAATAGGAATGGTGATAGAGGACATCCTTGTCTTGTACCAGATCTTAGAGTAAAAGATTTCAGTTTTTCCCCATTTAGAATTATGTTAGCTGTTGGACTGTCATAGATGTCTTTTATCAGATTCAGGTAGAGGCCCTCTATTCCAATTTTCTGTAGGACTCTGAACATGAATGAGTGTTGGATCTCACCGATCCTCCTGCCTCAGTCTCCCAAGTGCTAGGATTACAGGCATGTGCCACCATGCCCGGCGCTCCTTTTTTTTTTTCGATGTGCTGGGACATGTAGTATTGTTTTCCATCCTTTCACTTTTGGCCTATGAGTTTCTTTATGAGTTAAGTGTGTTTCTTGTATACAGCATATTGTTGGATTTCATTTCCTTGTACATTCTGCCAGTCTGTTTCTTTTAGTTGGAGAACTGAGTCCATTTACATTGATGGTTATAATTGAAATGTATTGACTTATGGTTGACATGACTTATTCGCTACTGTTTACCACCTTTTCCTCCTATGTTTAGTTGGTTACTCTATTTGCTGGGATCTTTCTGTTCTCATTTGTTGAATTTGGGTCGGTTTGGTCCCTCTCTAAAATATTTGTTAGAATATTGTGTAGCACTGGCTTTGATGTCATGAAATTCTTTAGTTGTTCCTTGTCATGGAAATATTTCACTTCTCCCTCATACTTAAAAGGAGAGTTTTGCTGGGTATAGTAGTCTGGGCTGAAATTTGTTTTCATGGAGGACTTGAAGCACTCTGCTCCATGCTCTTCTTGACTTCATGGTTTGTGAAGAGAAATTTAAATGTTTATCTTAGTATAAATAAGTTTTAAGCTGGTTATCTAATTATAATACATTAAATGGCAAACTTTTATCTAAATTTGTTATCTTTTAACCATTTCAGTTATCAGTGTGATTTTGTTTATTTATTTATTTATCTCTCTATATTTTTGTTATGGCTGACTCAGCCTGCCCTGGGGGTGAGGCTGGCATAGCATGTGGTGCCCAGGATTGAACTGCAGTCCCTGCAGTTGCCTAACCTTGCCTTAGCAGATGCTTCAGCCCACTGAGCCATCTCACTGGCCCCATATCAGGTGATATTTAAACAGAATGTACTTGTTTGTAGGTATGCTCTAAAGATTATTAATGTCTAATCTCTAGTAATTAGAGTGACATTGTCTGGACTGCACAACATTTAGGAACCTTTAATTGTTGCAGCACAATTACATAACAATAACACAAGCACAACCCCTGAAAATGCATTTGGTTGGCTATCTAATACTGGATTGGCCTGTACGTTTCACCATAAATAGCTGGAATACAAATAAGGTAATGCCAGATGTCAGATGTTTGAGCCTAAAATGTTTAATACTATAAACAACATTTTTTTTTTTTTGTCTTTTCGAAATAGGGTCTCACTATGAGGTCCAGGCTGGCCTTGAGCTCACTTTTGTGGCCCAGGTTGGCCTTAAGCTCATACTGATCCTCCTGCCTCAGCCTTTCAAATGCTGGGATTACAGGCTATGCCACCACACCCAGCTTACTATAAACAACTTTCACCTGTAGAATATTTTCAATTTTTTAAAGTTTAAACAGGAGCATTTACATATGTTAGGAGAACCTTATCATCTTAGATATAGAAAGCTTAGCCTTTTCATTGTAGCCAGTATATTTATTTTATTTAATTAATTAATTAATTATTTTTTTTTTGCGGGACCAGGGTTCAAACTCATGACCTTGCACTTGCCAGGCAGGCATTTGTGCCATGGAGCTATCTCCTCAGCCCCTCATTGTAGCCAATTTAAAAAATCTTAACAATTGCTTTAGATGATTTATAAGGAACCAAATCATAACATTTAAACTTTGAGCTTATATGTATTATCTTGAATCAAGGAAAAGTTCTTAAATTATTGTATATAAATAGCAATAGACATTATATTTACAAAATCAATCTTTTGATGTTATCCCATGTAGCTAACAAGCTAGATGGAAATACATTACCAACTTTTTTTTTTTTTTTTTTTTTGTCTTTTTGAGACAGGGTCTCACTGTGCAGTTCAGGCTGGCCTTGAGCTTATTTCTGTAGCCCAGGCTGGTCTTGAACTCGCACCAATTCTCCTGCCTCAGGCTCCCAAGTGCTGGGATTACAGGTGTGCGCCACCACGCCCGGCTCATTACCAACTTTAAGGACATTTTTGTTTTTAAGTTAACTCACTGCTAACTCGGTGAACAAAGATATTTGGGTTATATATCATGAGTTTTTTTGTTTATATACCAACTAAAATAGAATGTGTATCTGAATATTAACACATGGAAACATATGTAACAACCCAATTGTATTTAACCCTTATTCTATCAAACTGTTATTTCCTTTAAAAAAAAACAAAAAAAAAAAACAAAACAACTTCTGTTGAAAGGTTTGTAATAAAAAAAAAAAAAAAAGAAAAAAGGAAAAAAAGGTTTGTACTAACGTTGTTTAGACAAGATATCATGTCTATATCTTGTCCTCTGAATAACCACTGCAAAGACAACAATATGCAATGTATTAATTATTGTAACTTCCCTGCTAACCTGTTTTGGAACTGTTCCCTAGTTATTTTATCTTTTTACTTATTATAATGCATACAAAAAATTAAAAAAGATAAAATAAACCTTTTATGATTAAAAATAATTTATTTATTTATTTATTATTTATTTATTTGGTAGAAGGCCTTGCTGTGCTGCGTGGACTTGTAGTGATGCTCATGTCTCAGCCTTCCTTGCATGGGCATTACAGGCATGCACCGCCATGCCCAGTTTCCCTGGTTGGCATAGCAGTCCTGGGGTTTTGTGGCCAGCACAGCATGAGGTAATGGGGATTGAACCTGGGTCCTTGCACTTGCTGGGCAGGCACTTAGACTACTAAGCTAGCTCCACAGCCCCAAACTTTTACTTCTAAGTCCAGTGTAAGACTTAAGTACTCTCAGTACTATTCTATTAATGTTTTACTTTATTTATTTATTTATTTATTTATTTATCTATTTATTTTTTAAGCCCGTCAAATTTAGCGGTGGGGAGGTTATGTGCCAACTTTAGTGACACTAATGTTAATAAGTTCTGATAACCCATTGTCATCGGACCAGCCAGTGTTTTACTTTAAAGAGAAAAATATAACAGATAATATATTAGAAATAATACAGCATTTCAGAAAGCAAGATGATAGGAATTCAACTCATCTGTTAATATTTTAAATAAGTTGGACTATCCTGAAAACTTGTACAGATAGTTTTTCATGGAAATTTCAAAAAGAGTTCCCCTCCAAAAAGAAAAAAACTTATTGAACTAAACTTTTTTTAAAAAATGAAACAGCTGTAGGTTTTTAAACATTGAATAGATATGTTTTACTACTAAGCAGACAGGTGTACACACATGACAATTAAATTTCAGTTCATGAATCTCAGATGCATGTATTTATGCATCTCAGTGCTCTTAGATGTACTTGGTCAAGTTGAATTAAAATAATGTCTTTAGAGTTTTTAGGTTTGTAACTATAAGTAGACTAGTCAGAACTTTTACAGGTTAATTAACAGAGACCTCTTGTAATAGGACTCAGAGAGGATAAAAACCTTTTACACCTGTGAAAGCAAGGATAATTTTTAAGATAAGCCCTGGCCCATGGTACATCTAATTGGAGTACCCAGCTATTCAGGCTTCTGATTGTTGCTTTGATAGCCATAGCCAATAGGCAGAACTGCTGAAAGTCAGATATTACTGTTCCCTCTACAGGGACCGACTGGTAAAGGTAATTTAAACTATTTCTGGGGGCTGGAGGGGTGTGTGCAGGCTAGGTTTGGGAATAGAAAGTGAGTGGGTGGCTGGCACTGTTTGGAGCTAAGTGTGAATTCCAACAGTGGGGAAGGTCTGCCATGGCTCCAACCCACCCTATTGCACATATCTACAGTGATGATTGTTTTCATTTTAAAAAGAAACAAGGGGAAAGAAAGCACCCCTGCCTATCCCTGTTATTCTGTGACCCATTTAAAGCGTCCTCTAGACTTAGCCCTGTCCAACAGCAGGGATTATGAACTAGAGGTGTGAGAAAGTGGCTGGAGCCAGGTCAGCTGCTCCTGGTGTGCCCTGGGGCCTCCTTCCTCAGAATCCTGTGACATTTGGACCATACCTAGCTGTAGGCTTTTCTTTCTCAGAACCTCAGTTAGCACATCCCTGAGAATAGTGGCTAACTGCTAGAAAGAAGTCATGAGCGAGACAGTCAGTCTTCTGGAGACAGAGGCTATGGCTATCCCTTAATATCTGTTTTTTGTTAGTTATTGAGGAACCTGTTGGAATGTATCCAGTGGGGTGACATCTTTTAGCAAGGCATCTGTTTTTCTACTGAAGAGAAAATCCTTGATGAATAGTTTATTGTCTGTTTGTTGTGGGGATTATGACTTGGGAAAATTTTAAACAGGCCAAGTCATAGGGCAATGTTTATCCAAAGTATGAGGACTATTTCTTGATAGAGAGAAAGTCTCAATGCAAAGTAATTTTGTCAACTTTCTCTCTTTCACAGTGCAACCCTAGTTACAAAATAGTATCATAATCCATACTTCCTTTTGCATTCTACTTTGTTTCTAGGGGCAAGTCAGGCCAGGCATGGGTGTGGAAGAATATTTAGACTGCTCTTTCTCAGTATGAGAAGGTTGGAAAAATTCTAGTGCTTAAGAATACATTCAAGGGGCCCGGCGGGATGGCTCAGTGGTCTAAAGCACCTGCTTGGGAAAGCTTGGGTGGCTTCAGGGACTGCGGTTCGATCCCTGGCACCACATGCTGCGCCAGCCCTGCCCTTGGGGTGGGCTGAGTCGGCCATAAAAAAAAAAAAAAAAAAAAAAAAAAATGAGTGAATAAACAAACAAAGGTTCTGAAACAAGAAAAAAATAAATTAATTTAAAAAATTCTTAAAAAAAAGAATACATTCAAAAAGAGTTAGAGTATATGACGTTGAGTTTTCCAAGAGAAACAAGGGGAAAATATACATCCCTTTGAATCCCTCTCCTCTCAGTCTTTATGTGCCCTCAAGGTATTCTCCAAATGGCTTGCTTCAAAGCAGGTGGCTGCTAATCTGGATAGTGACCAGAATATAGATTGGGCCAAACCTCCACCTTTACCACTGCATCCCCCTACCTTCCCTGGAAACTCAATTCTTAACTCCAAATCTGTTTCTAAAAGCACAGGCTGAAACCAAATTCCACTATAATAGAAGGATGCATGGCTAGCAAAATTAAACAATGACCAGGAGATATGAACAACCGCTTTCCAATTCTTTGAAAAAGAATAGGGGATTCAGGGAAAGGGCAGATTGGAAGAGGTTGGAGCACTTTCTGGTCTGCAAAAGAAGTCACCTCTAGAGATAGATAGAGGCAGGTAATGGCCCCCCAAATCCAGCTCTGGGTCCTAGGGGAAAGAAATCACTTAGATTTGAGTTATCTACATGATCACCTATGAGATCTAGCTTAACAGCGAAAGAAGGCTATGTTTTACTCCAAATCTGTTCTACATATTTCTATGTCCTTATACCTGTTACACACTTATGAAATCCACAGGTTAAAATTTATACTCATTGTCTGGCAATTACAACTTACACATTAGTTAAAGTACTTCCCCCACTACACACATAAGTGATGAGAACCAGGCTTAGAAAGGCAGAGAGAGAGAGAGAGAGAGAGAGAGAGAGAGAGAGAGAGAGAGAGAGAGAGAGAGAGAGGGAGAGAGGAGAGAGCTAGGAGGTTGGGACCTTTTTGAGAGTATTAGGGAGTGGGATAAAAGAGTAGTTTAGAAATTGTTTCCTGAAATGAATGTGTTCTGGTCGCTGAAGTATGATGCTTGGGAAATACCATCTTCTGGTATTACCTAGAAGTTGATTCTTTCTACTGGGTCTCAAGTTTCTGGGTCTCAAGTTTCACTTTCTGGATCTGTTGGATGGGAAAATGTGCCCAGAACACTAGGTGGGCACATCACCTTTATGTGTTCTCCTGGTCACCTGACCCAGAGACAGGGTGTGTGTTGCTCATCTATGATTACTTCCCTATTTTGGGGGTTAACAAATGATCATTTTCTATGGACTTCTGATCTTTATACATATATATATATATATATATATATTTTTTTTTTTTTTTTTTTTTGTCTTTTTGAGACAGGGTCTCACTATGCAGCTCAGGCTGGCCTTGAGCTCATTTTTGTAGTCCAGGCTGGTCTCAAACTTGCATTGATCCTCCTGCCTCAGCCTCTCAAGTGCTGGAATTACAGGCGTGTGCCACCACACCTGCTTCTTTCTGATCTTTAGAAGAAACATGCCTCTAAAAAGTGGAAAGTGACAGGGAAAGATTAGAAAGGAGGCCAGAGAGAAGACAATCTTCTCATGTTCATGGTGAGTTACTGGGACAATGTGCCCAGAAGCTGTCTCACTCAGCCTGAAAATGAAAGCATGGGAGTCTCAAGAGCTAAAATTGCATCTTTACCAGTGGAAGATCAGACCAGAACAGAAACTGAGGCAGAATAGTTTAGACATTTCCCTCTCTGAGCATGAACTGTGGTCAGACCAGACTGTCTCAGTGAATCTTGTCTTTCTAGATTTAATGTCAGCAGCTATACTGTCAAAAAACCTGGCTTAATAATAATGATAAAAAAACTGACTGAGGTAGCTGCAAATTTATGAGGTATTTATATTTCATAAACTAGATTTTATAAAAAATGCTCATTATACAACCTCTTAAAAATTCACAGTTTTTTTTTTAGCATCAAAGTCCACCAGGGGACCCTGCGACATTACTTTTCCCTACCACTGCTTGTCTGAGATCAGAAAATAATCACAACAGACAAATAAGTCAAACTGGTTAAGCAATGGACACCAGTAAATGAAGCAAGTAGTAAGTCCATGCACAAAAAAGCAAGATAGGGTCCAGCTTGAAAAAAGAAAATACCCTATCAGAGAAACATCATAAGCTTCCAAGGTTTTCAAGTTAAATTCACCATCATTTGACAATATAAGGCATAAAAAGATAAGCATAAAAGACAAGGCATAAGTAACTGGCAAACTAGAATTACAATTTCTTATTATTTAAGTGAGTCATTATTCATAATCCATGAAACCAAAGCAAACTCTGATATCCTTTCACCTTCCTTGGTGAGATTTTCAACATGGTATAAGGATAAAATATACAATTCCCAACTTCTAGATGTCAGATATAGCAAGTTCATGTTCCTTGAAGTTGAAGAATGAGTCCCAGGGAACAACTGAGGTTAAGAGTAGGAAAACCTGTTGGGAATAGGAATATCTCCTGCGAGGTAAGAAGGATACCAAGTGGGCTTTCCAAGAACCATGCATTTTAGTTATTTTCTTCCAAATTTTTAAATTACTTAAGTCCTTCTTTGATGTAATCTATTCTTCTGGCAAACCTATGAAGATCTTGCTTTTGATTATTATAACTTTCTTTTTTCATTTTAGGATTTCTATTTGATTCTTTTTTATAGTTTCCTATTCTTTTCCTAAATTCTATGTAATTCTTTCACCACCTTAAATGCCATTTTTATAATTAAATTATCGTTCTTTGTGTTCACTCACCACTGAAGCCAGAGTCCCTGCAGATTTCTTTCTTTTTTTAAAAAAATTTATTTATTTTTTTTTCTTGTTTCAGAACGTTTGTTTGTTTATTCACTCATTTTTATGGCCGGCTCAGCCTGCCCTGAGGGCAGGGCTGGCGCAGCATATGGTACCGGGGATCGAACCGCGGTCCCTGCAGCCGCCCGAGCTTTCCCAAGCAGGTGCTTTAGACCACTGAGCCATCCCGCCGGGCCCCAGATTTCTTACTATGCTCTGTTGTTCCCTTTTTCTCCTCTTGTTTCAATTCGCCAGATTACTTTTGGCTTACTATGAAGGTGTATATCTGCACAATTGTTTATAGCAGTAGTTTTGAGGTTTAGAATATAAGATCTTCTGTTGAGAGGCTATCCACTTACTTCTATCAGAAGTAGATGGCGATGTTGTCAAAGAATCTTTGTATTCCTCTTCTTTTTTCCAGAAAGGCAGTCCTTTGGGATCCAAGCCAAGGCCTGTGGTTTTACTTAAGTTCTTCTGTCATGGGCTCCCTCAGTTCCTCCACCCTAAAAGATAACTCAGTTTGTCTAACTTTTAAGCCGTATTAATATCCTTGGGATAAAAAGGAAACTATTATGACCAAATTCTTCCTTTGACTTTCCTACCTTTCCTAACTCTATCTTAGTAACTCTTACAAAATTTAGCTCTCCAAAAACCTGCAAGCAGAGAGTGGTTTCTGATGAGCTTATTTGCTATTACCAAAAGGAATGCCACCAATGTCAGCTGTTTCACTACTTCACACACACACACACACACATACACACACACACACACACACACACACACACACAGAGGGAGAGGGAGAGAGAGAGAGAGAGAGAGAGAGAGAGAGAGAGAGAGAGAGAGAGAGAGAGAGAGAGAGAGAGAGAGTTTTAAAACAGTTTCAATAAGGCAAATAAATAAGGCAAATTTGCCTAAATAAATAAGGCAAATCACTCAGGTCAGAAGATAGAACTTTGTCAGCCACATTGGAAGCAAAACTGATGGATTCCTTAGGTCCAGCAGGGAGTGTGTAGGTCACACAATACTTGAGGAATATATTAATGCTTCCTAAGCTGTTTTTACTTTTTAAAAATTCCTTAACTTCTTTTAAGAAACAATTATAAAATATACACCATTTTATTGTTAATATGTGTGTACTCATCTTTAACTAGCATATAATGAAATATAATTTAAGATTTTAAAGCCCATAAAAGCAATGTACCTTGGGTTCTTGTAAGTTGCCATGTGGTTCTGCTTTGAAGCATTCTAATCACAACTGTATCCTTAGTTCAACAATCATCCCTAGCCTAGTTTTATTTTTTATTTATTTTATTTTATTTTTAAAATTTGGAGACAGGGTCTTGTTATGCAGTTCAGGCTGGCCATGAACTCGCAGTGTAGCCCAGGCTGTTCTTGAACTCTAGCAAACCTCCTGTCCAGCCTCCCAAGTGCTGAGATTCCAGGTGTATGCCACCGCAGAAGGGGCGGGGATTAATGCTAAAGTTGGTGGATTTTGAGTAAAGCAGTCTGATCACCATAATATGGAGAGGGTATTACCCAAGCACTCGGAATCATGAATAGAACAGAAGGCTGGCCAGAGAATTCTGCAGCTGATCTCCTTGGGACACATCTGCAACCTCAGCTCTTCCCTTGGCCACCAGTCTGCAGGCCAGCTCTGCAGTCTTTGAATTTGCCACCATCTACAGCATGAACCCACTCCTTACAATCAATCTTTTTCTCTCTCAACACATAACCTGCTCACTCTATTTTTCTAGGAGGAATATCATATATTTGCTACTCCTTTTTGCTTTTGCAATGAAGTTTGATGTTGAAATATTTGATAACAATCTAATTTTATTTCTCTTGTTTTTTTTTTTTTTTCCTGAGACTCAAAGGATCTTACTTAAGTCCATTGTTCAGATCCGTGTGTGTTTTTTATTTTTATTTTTCTATGTATTTAGTACAAGGTCTACAAGGTTTTACTACACAGATTGGACTTGCAGTGATTCTCCTGTTCTCAGCCTCCTAAGTGCCGGAATTACAGGCATGTGCTACCTCACCCAGTCTCAGTGGCCATCTCTGCATGCTCTGGAGGCAGGGCCAGTGTGGCACACCAGGGACTGAACCCCAGTCCCTGACCTGCCCATGCAGGCACTTCAGTCCACTGAGCTATCTGTTCAGTCCCCTGTATGTGTTAGATTTATATCTCAGTTTTAAATTTTTGAGGCTATTACAAATTGTATTGATTTTAAATCTATTTTCCAGTTATAAATTGCTAATATAAAGAAAAAATTAAATTTTATTTATTCGCCTTACATGGTATGACCTTGTCATAAGCTAATTAGTTGTTGGAATTAAAAATATTTTTTGTAGTTGCTTTACAATATTCTATAGGCAATTAAGGTGTGTGCATAAAGCCAACTTTGTTTCTTCTTTTATAATCTGTATGACTTTTATTTCTTTTCCATGTGTTATTACAATCACTAGAAATTTCAGCATAATATTGAAAGGTACTGATGAGATTGAATCTTCTTCACTTAGGGGAAAACATTTCATTTTCATGCCACTGAACACAATGTCCCTGTATTTGTAGTAGATATGCCTCATCAGCCTGCTCATTCTTTTTATATCCTAGTTTTCTGAGAATTTTTTTATAAACAGATGTTATTTTTCTGCATAATTTATGTTATCATACAGTTTTATTTTTGTTAGGTTATTAACATGATGGATGTCTCAGTTACTTTTTACTCGTTGCTGGGACAAATACCCGACACCCAAAATGAAGGAAGGAAAGGTTTATTTAGCTCACAGTTACTGGAGGTTTCAGTCCCTATTTGGTCAACTCCAAATGGAGGCACATGACAGAGAGCAACAGTTCATGGCGGCAGAACAGCAACAATGGCGACAGAGGCAATGGAATAACCAGGGGAGCAGAGAGCAACAGTGCAAGTCTGTCTCTCTCTCTTTAAACTACATCAGGCTCTCTGCTTTAGCCTATCTGCCTCAGGCCACATCTATAAATCCCAGCAGTATTCAGATCCATAATTTCATCAGTACTAAGACACATAATCTCAGTGGATCATCAGTCAAGTCTCAAACTCTAGAAGTCCCCACCCCATGATTGCACGAGGCTTTGGCGGGACAACTAGACATAAACCATAACAATGGATAACACTGATTAATGATCAAATTTTGTATAATCATTACATTGATGTGAAAAATTATAAGTGGTTTTATTATGTTATTATTATTAATTATAGGGTTAGATTTACTACTATATTTTTGAGAGTTTTTATGTCTATGTTCATGATGGATGTTGTTTGTTTTCTTTTTATAAAAAAATTCTTTGTCCAGTTTTGGCACCAGATTTTATTTCTTTATTTTGTTTTCGTTAATACATGACATAATGATTATGCCATTTTTTCACTACAAATCTACAATGGATGTTCCATTTTCTATGGAGTAAGACTATATTGTACTGCTGCTAATCTACATTGTATCAAATGTTTAGAAATTTCTGCAGCTTACTTGGTAAATCTTCCTATTCAGAACTTTTGGCATACTTTCTTTTACTCTAATTTCCAGGACCATTGCACAGCAGATATCCTACTTGCAATTCCCCAAGCGTGCTAAACAGTGAGAGTTCTGATTTCTTCACCAGCTATATTTCTACTGCCAGAATAATGCTATGGCCAAATCTATACATCTCCAATACCATCTAATTTTTCTGGGCTCATTTCATGTCACCTCTGTGCAAAGAATGTAGTTAAACAGCAGGTCTAGCTGAATGTTTCCTTTCTGACACTGCTGTTCTTTATATTAATGCGTATTGTACCACTTATTTACATTTAGGATTCTCCTTCACTGGCTACTGAGTAATTTGAGAGCATTATAAATATAAAAATATATATTTAAAATATTCAAGTACTTAATGAAATTGAAGGCCAGGGATTGCAGTTCAGCAGCACAAGTGTTTGCCTGGTCAGCATAATAAGGTCATGAGTTTGATTTCTGGTACAAAAAAAGTTGACTGTATAAGTGATGCTCATTATATGTTTGCTGATAATTGAAGGAATTAATATCTTAGAACTCAGCGTTATTTGAGTTTACTGACAGAAAGCTTTATGCATTTTTATTCTTTGCCTGTAAGGGATCTTTGTAAAACTTCTTTGGTAACTAACAGTTTAAATCTTTGATGATTCAGCTATTAATTATGATCTCTATCTTGAATATTTTTATATATAGATGTTCCTAATTTAACAATCAAGATATGCTTCTATGACTACTGGGTAGTTAATGGAATTGGTTGTGAGGATATATATATATGTAATTACAATATTCAGAACAGAAAAATGTCCAAGGAAATGTCAACTTGATGACTTCTCTTGTGTTTACACAACCTTTACATGCAGAAATGTAATGCATAATAGAACATAAAACTACAGCACTGTACTGCATAGCAGAATAAGCAAAAATTAGAGTACTGTACTGTAGAAGAAGACACCATAGGCCATACTTCCATTTGTATTCATAAGTCTAAATGCAAATCAGAAATTCAGAATGACAGTTTTTGACTAAATTGCTGTTTAATAATTATGTTTGAACACAAAATTTCACAAAATATCATTTATATGAGAGGGCTATGTACAAGGCTGTGAGCAGAACAAAGGAAATTATTTTTGTGACAAGTTTTGTCACACTTTATATTCTTATAATTATTATTTCTTGACAGTATAACATTGGAAAATGCATTAATCAACTGAGGATTCTGCTAAATTGATTTCTAGTGATTTATTTCAGATTTTGCTCAGGAAAACAGACCTAGTTCACAAATTAAATTTCTTGAAAATACACTTTGTAACTTCTGGTGAGTCAATGTTTTCTGTGAATTTCTTTGATTTCCTAGAGAGATTTGATAGGAGACTTACATACCTCAGTGCCCAAATCCCAGAAGACTCAAAGGCCTTTCCTCTCAAGAAACTGGTGCCTTTTCCGTGAATAAGGCCAGAAGGATAGGTACTCTGGCTATTTCTTAGAAACTGCTTTAAATTAGTATTCTAGTTTTATTCCAGGCTGATACAGAAAAAAGTTGGTGTGCTGCTTTATGTAAATATAAATTAGCAGATGATTTGAATGGTGATTATTTGATGTTTATCCAAAATATACAGATTATAAACAATGAGAAAATTTGAAAAGTTAGGCTATTTTTTATAGATAGGGAAAAGCCAGGCCTTTGATTGGTTATACTAATTACAACTGAACATTCTTTGCTATAGAGACCCAGTTTCTATCCCTGAGCATTTCATTATGTTCCAGAGGCTGGTTTGGGGCATGACTGGTAAAACACTAATCTCTTCAGAGCAAAATAATTTTAAAGTTGGAACCAGGTTTCCCAGGAACTTATTGTGGGATATTTTCCCTCTTTCACTAGAGTAAGTTTTTGTGAGAAGCAAATAAGGCAGGATTTCTGTGCCAATCGATTAGATTTTTTTTTTTTTAATCACTGACTGATTATTGTTTTTATTTTACCTCTGGAATGGAGGAATATATCTCACATTTTACTTTTCAAATTCCCCTTATCTTTCTGCATTCTAAGACAGCTTTCTTCATTTTTTCCCACTTATGTGCTCACTAGACTATTTATTGCCCTGTACATGTCTTAGGTGATTTATCTTGAATTGAAGCTATTATTCTGCATACGAAAAGTATTCAAGTGGGAGCAAGGTTAGTAAAGTGTTTTCAAATGTAAAAATGACGTGGAGTTTGGGTCATAACTAATCATGGTGTCCCACTGAATCTAGGAGATAATATATGTTTTTTAAGAAGCCTGTTTTATGTACAAAAGAACAAATACCCAAGGAACAAAGCAAACTTTTAATAATGCTCAGTTGGAGTTCTGGTCATGTTTGAGCCATTCAGAGTCTAATTAGTTAAACCCCTGGAGTCAATAATTGCCTTTTTCTTGCATCATGGCAGGTATCTATTATGCTGTATATTATCCACATAGAAGTGAACATATGGTTATGGAACACATAACAAAACAGACTCTGTTGGAGAATGTTTCCTTTAGGATACCTTAAAACATTCTTGAGCAGAACGTTCTGCTGGCTCCTTGCTAGCCCTTCTGTTCCTGGCCTCACAGGAGGCAAGTCGCCGGTCTTTTGCATCAGGAGCTGTGCATGAGCACACTAAGAAGTTGAAAATCTCAGAATTTATTTACTCAATTAGAGAGAACATGGGTATCTTCCAATATGAAAGCGGAACAAGAACTAGAATTTCTTAAAATTTAAAAAAAATATGTTTTTGCTCAGAAAAAGGAGGGAGGAAGCACTAAAAGGAGGGTCATATACTAAAACAAAACCCACTTTCATTTGAACGTGCTCTGAATTAGCAAGATTTTACCAGTTTATACTGAACAAAGACATTTGATGATTCAGAGCATATGTAAAGAGTCACCTTATTTTAGTGAACCATTCGAATAATTATAACAGTTTAACAGTTATATTCAAAAGGAAGTTTTGAGATTAAACATGCTTATTACTAAACATTCTGTAAACTTATAAATTTAACACCTAATCTTATGTATATGTATGACATATACACACATTCATGCATGCATGTACACACACATTTATACATATAAGATGATAAAGCTTTTGTTCAAGACTCTAAATTGATAGATTTCAGATGGCAAAGACACTGATTATCCTGAAGATCTCACAAAAGCAGACTGTGATTCAGGGGCATGATTCTTTTTTTTTTCATGATTTAATATTTTTATTGTTTAAATTTAACAATGGTTATATTACATATTTTCATCATCAGATCAGTTTAGATTAATAGATATAGGCAATGGTATATCAATGATGGTCAGAAAATATCAATTCCAAGCTAAGTCAAAGATATTTGATACTCAGAAAACCAGCGATGATAAGCTCAAGTACCTATGTTATAGAGTAATAGTATCACAAAGCTTTTCTGCTGGAGTGTTAAGAATGTAAGTTAACAGACCAAAAATTGGAGAAAAAGAAGGGCTATAAGGAAAGCCAATATTTTGGCCCTAGCCCTTTAAGGTCAGTAAGGACTCAGGATATAAGAGAACCTGTGCTGTAATATCCTATAACTCAGAGGTGTCCCAAATTTTCTGGTCAAGGAGATTATGGGACCTCAGAGGAAAGCGATGAATGAACTATAGTGTGTCTAAGGAGAGTCACCCAGAGAAAAACATTCTCTCAGGCTTTCACAGAAAGCAAACTGGTCAAGCAATGCTGTGACTTGTCCCGAAGGCTGACACTAACAACAGTTCTACAAAGTACCGTATATGGTCCCAAACTTAATCCTGAGGGGATTTGACCCTGAAAGATACAAAGAAAGGGGCATGATTCTTAAACCTCTTCACATTTTGATGCTCTGAGGAGTTTTAGAGTGGAGACTAAAGGCAGAATGTGAAGAGAACTGTTTTTGTGCCGTGGGTTCCCTTTCTCCCAGAAGGAAGGGCAAGGGTGCTCCTGTCCCTTATCTTGTGTCTTGTGGGAGGAATTTGAATGGGGCTGCTGGAAAAGCAGGATTTGTGTTCACATAACTGGAAGATGTGGCCTGATTTCTCTCTGGAAAATGCACAGGGAAGAGACAGCTGCCACCAGAGGTGTGAAAGCCTTTGGCTGACATCAGCCCTAAATACAGAATGGCATGTTGGTCATGTATCTCTCTCTCTCATTCTCTCTCTCTCTCTCTCTCTCTCTCTCTCTCTCTCTCTCTCTCTTTCTCTCTCTCTCTCTTTCTCTCCCTCTCCCTCTCCCTCTGCCTCTCCCTCTCTCCCTCTCCCTCTCCTCTCTCTCTCTCTCACACACACACACACACACACACACACACACACACACACACACGTGTGTCTTGTGAGTTGGAGGGAGATTGACTGACTGATTTCTCTTAGATCCTTCTCAAAAGAACCCTTCCAGGAACCATCAGCCCATAGCAGAGAGAATTGCAGGTGTGGCTGTACTCCAAGAAGGAAGTCACCAGCATGTATAAAGAGAGATGAATTTACCAACATTAGGCAGCTACAGAAGGCCGTTGTGCCACAGATGGACAAGGACCTGAGGCAGTGTCTTAGAGAGAGTCAGATTGAAAACCTGAACTGAGTTTTGATAACAGATAAATCAGAAGTGTCCTTCATCGCACACAGTAACCCTTAAGGGGGCAGAAAGTGTAGCCAAGAAGGATGTGTAGAAACACCTGGCTGGGAAGGAAGGAATCAATCACAATGCTGGTTGTGACACCTGATGTAAGTCAGAAGTATCTATGTACCACAAAAGAGAAACTTGAATGTCACAGTGACTTATTTTTATTTTTTGAGACTGCTTGTATGCGTGATCCTCCTGTCTCCCTCTGAGTGCTAGGATTACAGCATGTACCACTGTACCGGGTGCTGAATTTCACAATGAGAATAAAGTTTTATTATCATTTAGCATAGACATGTTAAATGCAGACTTCAGCCTTTGGCAGGGTGCAAAGTGACCAAAGGATTGATGGTTACTCAATAGAAGTCGGAATAGTCAGGATACCCATTTGCATTTTTATCCAGGGGCTGAGGAATGTTCAGGAGCTCAGAAGACTTCCAGAAGTTAAACATCTGCTTGTTCCCAAGGGTTAGCTCTTGGATGTAGAATTGGAGATACAGAAAATGGGCATTTTTACATATTTGACTGCAGATAGTTTTGTTTCTGTGTTGTAGTGTTTCAACTAATTTTACTTTTTAAAAAGTTGCTTTTCCAAATTCTAACAATTTTTCAGTTTATATGAATAGACTTACTCAAATAGACACACATGAGGTACACACATATTGTGACTGTGTGTAATATCAGAAGAGGCTATACTACCATCACATGTATCAGCCACTGAAGATACTATTAATTTAAAAATTGGCACACACAGAGCTGAGATTTCCAAGACACCCAGTATTAGTGACCTCTGCTTGGGAAAGGTGTGTGTGATTCCCCCAGCTTACACCTGAAGGAAACTGTTTGGTCACACTGGCATGCATGTGGAGCCCTCTGTGCAGTGATAGAAAGGCCTATGCATCTGCATCTCCTGAGGGAAATGCTTGCAATGGGATTTCTGTGAACCCCTCCCTCTTTGCACTTTCCTCTCCCACCCTTTCCCATCCAGTTCAGGCATCTGTTAGTTATCCTTTCGATAGCACTGCTCTGATGTTTAATGTTGGAGATACACTTCCAGCTGGACACAGGGTCACTTTCTGAGTAACATTTTATGGGACAGATTAAACACCATAACTGTTGATGTTACAGGCCAGGAAAGAGACAGGGAGTTATTCTTGGGATAATTTGTGCATCAAGATAAAAAAAAAAAAAAAAAAAAATCAAACAGAGATGAGAGTTTAATGTGATTAGAAAAAAGAAGCTCATCTGTTTTTGAGTCTTCTATATTTAAGACCTCAGCATTTAAAATGAAATAATATCATTTATTCTAATAAAGTTATACTCTAGTAAATAGCTACATATATGAAAGAAGGTGGCCTTTTTAATTGCAGGGTTACCATATAGATTTGTTATCATGAATGTGTGTTGAACTTTGTCAGAAGGTTTTTATTAATTTTTTTTCTTGTTTCAGAACTTTTGTTTGTTTGTTTATTTTTATGGCTGGCTCAGCCTGCCCTCAGGGCAGGGCTGGTGCAGCATGTGGTGCCGGGGATCAAACCGCGGTCCCTGCAGCCGCCCAAGCTTTCCTAAGCAGGCTGAGCCATCCTGCTGGGCCCCTGTCAGAAGGTTTTTATGCATCTATTAAGATGATTGTATAGTTGTTGACTTTGGGTCTGTTGATGTGGTGTATTTCATTTATTGATTTCTGTATGTTGTACCATCCCTGTATCCCTGGGATGAATCCAGCTTGGTCATGGCATATCATCCTCTTGAGGATTTAGTGCATAGTTATTTCTTTCTTGAGTCTCTGGTTTTAGTATCAGGGTAATGCTTGCTTCCAGGAATGAGTTTGGGAGTATAGTTTCCCTTTCAATTTTATTAAAGAATCAGCCGGGCGTGGTGGCTCACGTCTGTAATCCCAGCACTCGGGAGGCTGAGGCAGGAGGATTGGTGTGAGTTTGAGACCAGCCTGGGCTACAAAAGTGAGCTCAGGACCAGTCTCAACTGCATAGCGAGACTCTGTCTCAAAAAGGCAAAAAAAAAAAAAAAAAATTTATTAAAGAATCTGAGAAATAGTGGCATTAGATCTCCCCTACATTTCTTGTAGAGTTCAGCAGTGAATCTAAGAGGTCTTGGACTTTTCTTTGTTGCTAGGTCTTAAATTACATCTTCAATTTCACTGATATTTGTTTATCTAGGATTTTATATCTTCTTAATTCAGTTTTGGTAATTCACATGTACCTAGAAATTTGTCCATTTCTTCTGTATTTCCCTTCTTAATAGTTCTTAGACTAGGTGTGGATGATCTGGATTTCTGCAGGTTCTGTTGTGATTTCACCCTTTTCACTCTTAATTGTGTGGCACTGTCTTCTCTTTCTTTGAGAAGGTTGGTTAAGAACTTATTCATTTTATTCAGTCTTTCAAAACATTAACCCTTTGATTCATTGCTTATTTGTATCATTTTCTTAGTCTCTATTGCATTAATTTCTGTTCCAATCTTTATAACCTCCTCATTTGAGCTTTTGGCTTAATGTGCTCTTCCTTTCCTAGAACCTTGGGGTTCAGCATTAAGTTTTATTTGAACTCCCTCTGTTTTCCTCATCTGGGTAATTGCTGTTATAAATTTCTCTCATAGGAGTGCTTTTATTGTGTCCCATAAGTTTCAGTATGTTGTATTGGCATTATCATTTAATTGTAGAAACTGTCTAATTTCTACTTTAACTTTGCCTGTGACCCATTGGTTGTTAAGGATGGAATTATTTAATTTCCATGTATTTATGAAGTTCTTGTAGTTTCTTTTGCCATTGATTTCCAGCTTCATGGTTCTACTACTGATAATATGCATGGGATAATTTAATTTCTTTTGCTTTTACTTAAGCATGTTTTATGAGCTACTATGTGGTCCATTTTGGAGAAAGTTCCATATGTAGTTAAAATGAATGTATATTCTGCTGTTGTTAGAAGGAACACTCTAGACATCTACAAAATCCATTTGCTCAAAAATTTTGCTCAGTTATAATATTTCATTGTTGATTTTTTGTCTAGTTGATCTGTCTACTTGGTATAGTGGGGTATCAGGATTCTCCAATACAATTATGTTAGTGCTTGTTTAGTTTTTCATGACTGTTAATTTATATATATATATAGTTGGATATACTAGTATTTGTTGCCTACATTTTTTTTTTTTTGTGGGACTGGGGTTGGAACTCATGACCTTGCACTTGCCAGGCAGGCTCTTGTACCATGGAGCTATCTCCCCAGCCCCCTGTTGCCTACATATTTTTGATTGCTATCTCTTCATCTTCTGCTGTTCCCTTTACAAGGATGTAGTGATCTTTGTCTCTCTTAGTTTTGGCTTGAAATTCACTTTGTCTGCAAGTAGAATAGGGACCCCTGTTTTTTTCTGAATTTTTGTCATATGGATTATTATTTTCCATCTTTTGACTTTCCGATTATGCATTTTTGAATTAAATGTATTTCATGTACGCAACATATTGTTAGATCTTGCTTCTTGATCCATTCTGACAGTCTGTGTGTTGATTGGTGAATTGATAACACTAATATCCATGATTATAACATATGTATTGACTTATCCTTGTCATGTTATCTTTCTGTTGTTGGCTCCCTCCTTCTGGCCCTCTGTTTGCCTTGCCTAGTGCATTCCTTCTGTTGAGCTCATGCAGTTACAGTGCTTATTACTACTTTCTGGAATATCCTTTAGAACCTTTTGGACTGCTGGTTTGGTGTCAATGAATTTCTTCAGGTAGTCTTTGCCATGGAAGTACCTTATTTTTTATTTTAAAGAGACTAGAGAAACCAGAGAGAAGACATTAAAATTATAAACAATTAAACCCCAAGATGATAGGTATTCAACAGTGGTTATTATATTGTATATTGTTTTCTTCAATGTAGTTGCTTAAATTATCAGATGAAAGCACCAAAAATTGGTCAGCAAAAGTTTTAAGCATTAACTGCTACCTTCAGAAAACCAATAGAAATTAGCAGTACAATCATCTTAGCTGTCCCATGTGTATACACATATGATTCTTTCCCTTCCCTTTTCCTTTCTTTTCTCCTTTCCCTCATCCCAATTGTTTAGTCCTTTTGCTCAGTTTCTTTCTCTTTTATTATAACTACTGAAAGAAATATATTATTTGTCCCTCAATTCTGAAAAATAGTTTTGTGGGGCACATCAGTCTGAGCTGGAGATTGTTTTCTTTTCAGGACTTGAAATACTTCACTGTACATTCTTCCTGACTTGAGGTTTTGTTTTGAGAAGTCAGTTGTGATTCTTACTGACTTTTCTTTCTGAGTGATTTGTTTCTCTTTTCTAAAAGCTTTTAATATTCTGTTCTTGTGTTAAATTTCTGATATCTTGATTATGATATGCCTTGGTGTATTTTTTTATGGTTAATTGGAGTTGTATATTACTCATGTACCTATATGTCAAATTCATTTCCTTACAAGTGAATTTTTCTTCCATGACATCTGTGAGAAGTCTTTTGTTATCAATTTTACTATTTCCTTCTTTTTCTTTGACTCCAATACATCTTATGTTATTCTTTGCATCACCTAACAGCTTTGGATTGATTTTTTCATGGTACCTGATATTTTTAAGAAATATTTCCTTTTGTGATTACTAACAGGCCTGTGTTCTAGATCTAATTCTGTCTTCAAACTGGTTCACTCTGGTGAGTATAATTTCAATGGAATTTTTAATCTCTTGGATATCTGCTTGACTCTGTTTTATGCATTCCATCTCTTTCCTATGTCAAACTTTCAGGATTTTCATAATTTTCTTAAGATTCTCTAGTTTCTTTTCAAATTGTCTACTGACTTTTGTGTTTTTCATTTTAATGACAAAACAGATAAAAGAGAAATGAAACAGTTTCAGAACAGGTTAGTATGATAGTTATAATAATTTATACATTATACATTATTGTCTTCATATTAGTTATACAGAGGACAGGATGCGGACATGATATCTTGTCTAAACAATATTAGTACAAACCTTTTTTCTCAGTGAACTAAGAGAAAGTAGCTGTATATTTGTCCTATCTTGTACATATATGTATATGTATATATATATATTTCCACAACAAAATGGTCCTTTATTTATAGCCTCCTTTTTTGTTTTGTTTTGTCAGACATGGGTGTTCCATTGTAGTTAAAGAAGCTATATTTGGAGGTCTTTAAAGGACCTTTTCATACTTGATGCCAGATAAAAGATTGTAGGTACTTGAATTCAGAAAAATAACACAATATAGCCCAACAGTCCATAATAGTAGTGAGTTATCAGCACAACTGGAAATTGTCTGAAGTTGTTGACTTGAGCATTTTACAGCTCAGCATATTAATATAGATTTACTTTTTATACATCATGGTCAGACTTTTCTGCTGGGTGGTTAAGAACAAGTTAAAGTAAGACACATATAACTAAAAATGTAACTTTTGCTATTTGACAAGATCAGTCAAACCCCTCGGGAATTTATTCTGGAACCATATACTGTACCTTGTGGATCTTTTGTCAGTGTCAGCTATCTGGATGAGTCATGGGCATTGTTTGACCAGTTTGTTCTCTATGAAAGCCTGAGAGAATGTTTTCTCTTTATGTGACTCTCCTTAGGCACACTATACCTTGTCAATCACTTTCCTCTGTGGTCCCATAATGTCTTGACCAGAAAATGTGGGATACCACTTAGTTACTCCCTGCCCTTTTAAATCTGTATCTGCTGTACCATTTTTTTAAAAAAATTGTGGTCCCCATCTCTGTAGTTATCTGAGAAATTATTTCTGTTTTGATTTTTTTCTAGAGCTTTCTTCATTTGCTTTATAGTTGCTATTTCAGAGAGATCAGTTGGGTGGATTTTGGATTGTCCCACCTCGTTGCCTCCCCAGTTTGCCTTTGGTGAGCCAGAAGTCAGGGGTTGACTTTTGTTTCAGTGTCTTCTCATTTTTTTTCCTTTTTAGTTTAATTCCTGGGCTGATGCTTTTGAATTGTCTATGGTAAGTAGCTTTATTGCTAGTATTTAGAATCCCTAGGAAATGACTTCTTCTCAGAAGTATCTTTTAGGTATATCTGGCTTTTAGGTTTGAGTTTATTGTAAGAGAGCCTATCACATTTAGTTTACTGGAGATGAGAAATGGCTGCCTACTTGACTTAGTCCCTGATTGCTTGGCAGTGTCCTACAGTATTTTCTATGACACTTAGGAAATCTCAGTCTTAGTATACCAGGAAGAACAACTGGTTAGAACAATTATGTCACTCTGGATAATGTGGTATGCTCAATAATGATAATAATAATAATAATAATAATAATAATAATAATAACAATAATAATAATAGCATCAAACACAGCCTAGAAAATACCAAACTGAGGTAGCCACTAATTTGCCACCCTTAACTATATGAACTAGATTTGTGGTTATATAACAAAATATAAATCAAACTGCAAAATTATGCCCTCAATGTGGGAATTTTACCCTTAGGGGAAAAATGTTAAAAAGGGCTAGGAGAAAAATAGAGAAATAAGAGAAAGGGATTAAAAGTAAGGCTGGAGAATAAAGGACCGCAGCAGTAGCTTTGCAGTGGGCAGCAGATAATCCCAGCAAGCCTACACATTCACTTCCCCAAAACTCAGGCTGGATTTTGGCTATGAGGCTGGAGCCAGAGCCATTCAGCCTGCTGCAGCCAGTGCACCCTCTGCAGCTCTGAACTCAGTGGGGAGCTGCTGGCTGGAGCGAGCCATCACTCTCGGTTCTGCGCTCAGCTGCCCCTCTGAGACCGCTCCCAGCCAACAGCCCTTCCCCAAGGGCAGCCATATCCCATCACTCACAAGCCAGGGCAGTCCATGGCATCTGTCCACTGCTACACTGCCCTACTGTGTCTCTCTGTGGAGGCCTCTGGGGTTGCCAGCTGTTGTGTATCTACAGGTGTGAAGTGAACTGCTCCTTTCGTACAGTGAGTTCCAACTCAGGGAGAAGGTGACATCTACCACATCCTTCTTCTTAATTAAAATTCTCTCTTCTCTGTCTTCCTGGGCTTCGATTTTCCTTTCCGAGCCTTCCTGGGTCCTGAGGATTCACTTCCCTCCTGCTCATCTTCCTTGTGTTGCTGTATTCCAGTGTCTGCACAGCACATCTCAGAGAGGCTCTTTCTCTGCTGCTCACCACTGCTCTGTCTTCCCAGAAGTGACCATAAAGATTTAAATTGGCTTCTCAGTTGCTCCAAACTTAATCAGACATAGGGCCTAGCTGTGTATTTCAAGCTGGCCTTGAACTCACCATGTAGCCCAGGCTGGCCTTCATCTTGCAGTGATCATCCTGTAATATCAACCTCCTGAGTGTTGATATTCCCAGGGTGTGGCATCACACCTGGATTTCTTCCTTTTGTTGTTAGAAAATGAAGGTGGTTTGCTCTTGGAGGAGTTCTCAAGACTGCGAGATGGTGTATCACTACACTGGTTAGTAGACAAACTAATTTTGGTCTAAAATGCAGCAGAATTCTGCATCCAAACAAACAATAATTCCGTCTGATTAAGGTGTTTGAAGTCCATCTACTTTAACTTCCTCACAACTTTGTGCCCCCGGGAAGGGAGTCACCTTGTTACTTGTCTGCAGTGGCCTTTTGTATGGTATATCATTAGCTGAGATGTGGTGTGGGGAAAAAAAAACTGAGCTAGGGAAAGTAACTGTCCCAAGAATTGCCCTCCCTCTGGGTTCTGCATGGGCTTGAGTGGAAGGACTCGGGAAGCTGGTATGGAAGGCAGTGTGGCTGTGGCATTGGGTGAGTGGCTGGCTTCTAGGTCACACAGAAACTGAGCTTGGGCCCCTACCTCATGTGCAGTGGATGTGAGTCACTGTTGCTACAAAGCCGGTGGAGCAGCAGCCTCAGATCTTGGAGTCCTGCTTAAGCACATCCACAGGTTCACTTATGTTGTAGCCCCCCCCCCCCCCATTGATCCTGTGTCCTCTCTCATTCAAGTTTAAGTCCCGATTCTGGCAGGTTGTCGCAACCCATACTGGTGATAGGAACGTACATGAGGGTATGAAGCATAATGTGAAAGCAGATGCCTGCCAACAGGACGGTGCTTACATCTTTTGCTTGTTTAGCAAAACAATGGGTGTGTATATGTGTGTTTGTGCATGTGTGTATGTGTTGTCCTCGGTATCTATGAGAGTTTGGCTGCAAGATTGTGAAATCTAGAGGCTCAAGTATCTTCAGGTGGCCCATATGTGGTCCAGAAATGTGAAATATTAACTGTGTAGCTGTGTGTGTGCATGTGCACACCTACATGTTTGTGCAATCTACAATTAATAGATCACTATCAGCCAGAGCATATTACACCTTGTTTGGCCTGTGATTTGGAATGAAGCTCATGAAGTTTCCAGAAAGGGGTAGCCATTGCCCTAGTGGTGACAAACTCTGTCTTCACTCTTCTGGCCTCTGGCTCCGTATGCTGAGGGACTCAACAGTGACATTCTTTGTTCCTCCTTTCTGTTTCCTTCCTTTACATTCTAGCTCTCTTGCCCTTGTTCCATTATTTCTATCAAGCTATTATGGCTTCAGGTCAATGAAAAATTAGTTGCCCCTTCCCACATGCCTGGAGACCTGTGCTATAGATTCATATAGATGTAAATACATATGCAGATTTTTCTGAGCCCAAACCCTCTCCCTCTACTGCACTTGCAAATTTCCCAAATGTGGTTATGATAATGCTAGGTGATTTATTCTACATCAGGACACATATGAAAGGTGTAGCATATTGTGATTTGCAAACCATTTAACTTGCTATGATCAGATTATTCTGCTTTGTCTGCAGAGTTCACCCACAAGGATTTTAATACAAAGGCTTTTATTTTGTTGTTTCATGCATTGTGCTTTCTTAAGGTCTGATGGATGAGTTTGAAATAAGTGTGCAGGGAGGAGAGAAGGAGCTGAGCCACTCCATGGTCTTCTGTGGGAAAGCAGCCTCTCCCTGTGCTTCCATTGACGGTTGAGTGTGTTCAAAGCTCCAAGGAGGTGACTGCTGTCTCTAAGGAGTCAGTGTCCCACAGGCATACGGTGTATGGGCCAGGGAACAATGAACCCAAGTGGTGCAGTCCATACCTGAGGCCTAAGAACTTGAGCACATGGCAGGCAGTCTAGGACCATTGCTAAGAGCTGAGAAGACAGCCTATTTCTTTCTATCCAGTTTCTTACAGGGTCTGTTACATGGTGGCATTGTGCCTTGGAGTCATGAAATGATGTTGTCCTGGCTTTGTCATTAATTTGTGTGATTCTCAGTATGTTGCTTTAACTGTGTATTCTTTGCATGTAAAATTAGTAGGGGCTGAATGAGGTGTCTGAGGTCTACACTGCTATCCTGTCTAGCAAATACCCTCCCTGCACCATGAATTCCCTCCCTCATACCTGTTTGGAAGAGCGTTTTAGTTTGTGAAAATATGTTCAAACTTTCTTTGGGAGAATGGCTTGTTTTCTTTCCCTGTATACATTTAATTAAATCTGTATTATGGTGTGTTGAGAACTGGAATGTAACTGCTTAAGAGGATGGTCAAGGAGAATCAACTTTTTAAAAAAAGTGGGTAACAGGGGCTGTAGGCTGTGTCTCGATGGTGGGGGGGGCACCACGGACAGTGAAAACTTGGTGGGAGGGTCCAGTGAGGCTGATTCTATTAGGGAGCCCTTGGCAATGGTGTCTTATATCTGGTGGTGATTTGCAGAGCAAAGCACATCCATACACATCTCCCAATTAAGCCTCATAATCAATCAATAGCTGCAGATTATTCTTCCTAATACTCAGATTCTAATAATTTTTTTCTTCCTTCCTTCCTTCCTTCCTTCCTTCCTTCCTCCCTCTTTCCCTCCCTCCCTTCCTTCTTTCTTTTTTTCAGTACCTGGGCCTTCACACTGAGCTACTTTCCCAGTCTTTCTTTTATTTTTTATTTTGAAACAGAGACTCACTAAGTTGTTAGTTTACCAGCTCAAGCTTGAAAGCCTCCAGCCTCAGCCTCCAAGAGTGCTGGGATTACAGGTCTGTGCTACCGCACTGGGCTCTGAGAAACAAGTTCAAAACTTGTACATAGGCTAAAAGATGACCGCATGTCTTTTTAATATTGTAGCCTCTAATATAATCATCTAAATCTCAAACGGTAAGGATCTTTAAAACTTTGTATTTATTGCTGAGAAGGATATTTTTATTCTAGGAAGGCAGAAAATGAACAGAGATACACTAGTCATAGTTGGTAGAATAAAAACTTTATCTGGTAGGTGCACATTAATTTCACAGGTTCCGTTGTTGTATGTGGCAGTAGTTTGTGAATCTCTGTCTTTCTGTCTCTGTCTCTGTCTCGTCTCATTCTTTCTGTGCCTTTTTGAGAGAAAGTTTTACCATACAGTTCAGGCTGTCCTCGAATTCACTCTGTAGGCCAGGCTGGTCTCAAACTCACAGTGATCCTCCTCCTGCCTTAGCCTCCTGAGTTCTGAGATCACAGGCATGCTCCACCACACCTGGCTCTTGTGTGTCTTTTTTTTCACTTTGGTTTCTAATTTAGCTTATTCTAGGAAGTCTCTTCCTGTCTCTTGTAAAATCCTTTCAAACACTTTTTACTTTATTCTCCTTATTGAGAACAAATACCTGATGTACAGAATTAAGGAAGGAAAGGTTTATTTAGTTCACTGTTTGAGGAGGTTTCAGTCCATACTCGACTGGTTTCAAGACAGAGTGGCACATAGCAGAGGACAGCAGTTCATGATGGCGGGAAACAGCAGAAGCAACAAAAGCAGAAAAGAGCAGAGCAGCAGAGAGCCAGGCTCTTTCTCTTACTTACATTGTATACAGGCTGTTCACCCCAGGGTGGGCATAGCACTCACATTCATACTCCCAGCATTGGACCATGAATCAGTCACAAACTAGACTGTATCGTGCTTTGGAGGGGACATCTAGACACAAACCCTAACACCATCTCACTAGTTAGCTCATTAATGAGTTCAATAACTGTCATGCGTGCCTTCTCCATTTGTCAGTCCTTTTAGATTTTTTAAAGATAATTCTTAGAGATGAAGCAAAGAAGGTCTCAAGAGATGCATGGCTCGCTGGAAATGGTGCTGTTTTCTGGTATGTATAGTGATGTATGCGTTTCCAAAGAGGAGTTCGGAACAGTTTCAGGTTGCTATAGCATGAGAGAAATTTTTTTTGAGACAGGGTCTTGTTATATAGTCCAGACTTGCCTCCAACTCATGGTGATCTTTCTGCCTTAGCTTTTTTTTAAATGAGCAGAATATATTTATTTCAGGAAAAGAAAGCTCCTCTCTTAGAGAGGGGCTGGGGGGGGGGTTCCCGAGTGGGTGTCCCCAGGAAGCTGTCTCTTCCAGGGACGTTTATAGAGGAAAACCACATGGTGAGGTGGGTCTAAGGTTGTGGAGAAGACATGGGAACTCACTTAGGTGGGTATGAGGTGGGACAAAACTATGGCCAGCCAATGAGATTACAAGCACCACTGCTTAGGTAAAGTAGATTAAATCCTGTCTCTTTCTGTTGGGGGTTGGGCTAGTGACTCAATTGGGTGATTGAATCATCTTTCAAGGTGATTGATAGTTATTTAGAATATCAATCCCTGATGCCTATCCCTAGGGAAGTATGTAGCTGCATTTGTTTACTCTTGTCTTGAGATCTGGCCCACAGTGGAGGAGTGTCTGTTTATAGTTGTGAAGTCACCTTGTCTTTCACGTTGTCCTTGAGGACCTGGCCCCATCTAACTGCCTATAATATTTCTATCTAATTCAGCTGGCTACAACATTCTGCCTTAACCTTTGTCATCATGAAATTCTTTAGTTGTTCTTTGTCCTGGAAATATTTCACTTCTGCATTGAACTTGAAAGAGTCTTGCAGGATACATCAGTCTGGGCTGGAATTTGTTTTCTTGTAAGACTTGATCTTTTCAAGCTTTAAGCTTTTTTTTTTTTTTAAAAACCAAACAAACAAATTCTCTGCAAATTAGATTATGATCTTATGATTTATTTCAAAGTAGAATTACTGGATCAAAGAGAAGGAATATATATCAGCATCCTCATTTATACTACTGAATTTCTTTCTGGAAATACCATACCAATGTATGTTTTGCTAGCATGTGAAGTAACCATTTCACTGTACTTCCATGATAGATTTTATTTTAAAATAATTATTAAGATAAGTAAAATGATATTGTACTATTGTAGTTTTGATTATTAGTAAGATATCAAATCTTTGTTGTATTCATATATTTTTATGAATTATCTATTAGCATTTATTTAATATGCCATTTAGTTTTAATCAATTGTAAACTTATTTTTCATGAATATTTATATGTTGTCTATAATGCTTATTCCAAATATTTCAGATTCTTGTTCACTTTTTTGTTTCCTTTTTTCATAGAGATTCTAATTTTGTTACAAAAACAGGTTTTATATTATTTTCAACTATCTTTTTATTTATGCTTCTATATCTTCACTCTTAGAAGCTCTTCAAGCTGGGCGTGGTGGTGCACGCCTGTAATCCCAGCACTCAGGAGGCTGAGGCAGGCGGATTGGTGCAAGTTGGAGACCAGCCTGGGCTACAAAAGTGAGCTCAATGTCAGCCTGAACTGCATAACGAGACCCTGTCTCAAAAAAAAAGCCAAAAAAAAAAAAAAAAAAAAAAAAAAAAAAAAAACTCCCTCTATATTTAAAAAATTAAAAATTTTTAAATTTTTTTTTTCTTTTTTTTTTTGTTTGTTTTTTTTTTTTTTTTTTTTTTTTTTTTTTTTTTTTTTTTTTTTTTTTTTTTTTTTTTTTTTTTTTTTGTCTTTTTGAGACAGGGTGTCATTATATGGTTCAGGCTGGCCTTGAGCTCACTTTTGTAGCCCAGGCTGGTATTGAACTTGCACCGATCCAGCATAGTTGCTGTAGTGGTTGATAGATACATTGTGTCAACTTGAAAAGTTAAAAGCTTAACTAAATTGGTTTGGCAATTCCAAACACTATGGTGTGGAAGCCCCACCCTAGAGTAGCTCATCACTTAAATAAAAGGGAATAGAGGAAGGATGGATCAGTCCATTTTCTAGGAGGAGCTGCAGTCTAAAATTTCATCAATTTCTAAAAGTTTGAGTAAGTAAATAGATATGACATTCCTAAAAATGCATGGAATTCTAGTTGAAATCTCAATTATATTTTTTGAATTGACAAATTATTCTAAATTAATCTGGGTGAATGAAAAAAGAAAAGAAGTGCTTTTTAATGATCAAAAACCTGAAGAGACCAATAGAAAGTAACAAGATTGGATCAAAAATAAAAAGTTCGTATCAGAAAAGTCCAGCTCGATCCTCAGAACACACACAAAAAAGAATGATGCATGCAAATCAATAACGACAAAAATAAAAGGTGATCTCAATAGATGCACTGAAGGAATTCAATAAAATACACATTCTTTCATGATAAAATGCTTAACAAATCAGATGGGGAAAGAACATACCTCACGTGACAAAGGACATTTACGATAAGTGAGCAGCTCACCTACTAAGGTCTGCTCTAGAAGTATGCCCACATTCACCATGTATTCAACATAATGTTATAATTCCTACCCAAAGCAATCAGAAAAGGAAAAGAAATAAAAAGCATTCAAATTAGAAAAGAAGTAAAATTGTCAGCCGGGTGTGGTGGCTCACGCCTGTAATCCCAACACTTGGGAGGCTGAGGCAGGAGGATCGTTCTGAGTTTGAGAC
>PVJA010013004.1:30036-50612 GCA_004027025.1 Myocastor coypus
AAAAAAAAAAAAAAAAAAAAAAAAAAAAAAAAAAAAAAAAAAAAAAAAAAAAAAAAAAAAAAAAAAAAAAAAAAAAAAAAAAAAAAAAAAAAAAAAAAAAAAAAAAAAAAAAAAAAAAAAAAAAAAAAAAAAAAAAAAGAAGTAAAATTGTCAATACTTACAGATGAGAGAAAAGCTCAAAACTCCACCAAAAAACTTTTAGTTCTAGTAAATGAATTCAGCAAAAAATTACAGGATGCAAAATCAACCACTACAGCAACTATGCTTGAAATTTCTTTAAATGTGTGTGTCAGTATTAGAAAATAGTGATGTTCATTTTGGGGAAGTGGTACATATCTCTAAAATACATTTCTCATTAAAAATTATATTTCTCATTTTTAATCTCTTGAATTCTTTTCTATATCTCTAGAGTTTATCATCTACTTTTTATCATCATGTTTATTTTATTCATTATTTACTTATAAATTTTTAATGTAAGAGAAATCTGCATTACTTTCTGAGACTGGATTATTCTACTTAGCTTGATGATCTCACATTCCATCCATTTTCCCACAAATGATGTGATTTAATTCTTGTTTATGGCTGAATCATATTCCATTGTGTGAATAGCCTATTTTCTTTATTTAATCACTTGTACTTATACTCTCTCCGGCACGTAGCTGTTGTGAATTGTGCTGCTATAAACATGGGTAGCACGTATCACTATAGTTAGCATGAAGTCTTTTAATTCCTTGGGAAATAGGCCAGGAAAGGTATACCTGGGTTAAATTACTGTTTTTAGTTTTTTGAGGAATCTCCATATTGATCTCCAGTGGGTGTACTAGTTTACATTCATGAGGCAGGAGGGCGCCTTTTCTCCACTTCTGGCTAGCATTTACTGATTTTGTGCTCCTGATCATAACCACTTTGGCTGAGATGAGATTGAGTTTCAAAACTGTTTTCTTTTTAAACTGTATTTTTGAAGTTGTTTTCCTGATGCTGAAATGTATTTGGTACTTTGGGGAAGCTTTATCTTGTGTTATCAGTTTTATCAGATTTAAAAAATGGGTGTGAAATTCAACTCTCTAGTACTTTCAAAGCATCTAATCATGTTGCCTGAACCAATATCTTACCTTTCCTTGTACCTTTTTGTCTGTGGGTGATGGTTATTAAGTTCACTAGAGTGAAGTCTACATCATTGTTTAACAACAGGTGATACTTGTGCTGCTCTTGGGCGAAGTGAAACTTCATTTTTAAAAAATTTTATGTATTTGGTACAGGGTCTCTCCATGCAGCTTGGACTCGTAGTGATCTTTGTGTTTAGCTTCCCCTTCATTTTCTTTGTGGGTGTAGACTATAGGTGTGCATCACCACACTGGTTCCCAGTGGCAGGTTTGGTGCACCCTGGCGGGGGCTGGCACTGGCATATGGTACTGGGGATTGAACCTTGTTCCTTGCGCTTGTGCAGAGCTGTCTTCACGGCCTAGAACTTCTTTTATCAGGTCACATTTCTGCTTTAGGTTGGCTTATGGACTTGATTTGCAATTTGTTGACTGTGGACATAGGTTTTATATTCTAGTTTGTTACTTCTGGCCCATGAGCCACTTCTCAGTTCCTTTGAAGTGTGGTAGGCTTGTAGCCATGTACAGTATTCAGCCCTCTCTTCTCAGTCTGGAGAGTAATAGTGGGAAATCCAACTTTTTCTTAAGCACACACAGATTCTTACGCCTTCTCTGCAGTGTACCAGCATTTTCATGATTCCTTCTGTTGCTTAATTAATACTGTTCACCTGACTATGAATCCTGTACATCCTGGTTAATTCAGCACACATTTACCTATCTTGAAAACAAAGATCTCAGGTATTTTATTAAATACTGTGATGAAACCAAGACAGAGTAAACTTGCTGCCCCCAGGACTTATGGTGCTAACAATCCCAGAGGAGGTGGCACTCATTCAGTTTATCCAAGGGAACCCCGTTTTTATTTTCCATTATTCACAAACCATCTTTAATTATCCTGGGATTCAATATAAGGTGCTTCTTGGATCCATTTTTCATTTCTTTTTGAAATACAGATGTTTGCTCTGTCTGGTCTTTAGGGACCTTCCTTGACCTTGGTTTCTCAGTATGTTGACAGTGATTGTGTGATGCTGTTGTAGACTTTTTAAGAACTGAAAAGTGCAGCTAGTGGAAGCCATTGGGCATTTTCTTGCTGGAGTCCACCCTTCTTGGGTTTTGGGTCCTTTTAGCTACTGTGGCACTTTACTGTCTGGAGTGAAAGTCATGTTGTGGACATAGAGAATGGAAGCAAATAGGACTAATGGATGCTGGCAGCTGTCACCTCACTGTCCCTACATGTGCTGTGTGGGTCACAACAGGAGCACCATGCACAG
This sequence comes from Myocastor coypus, assembly GCA_004027025.1. Taxonomy (NCBI): domain Eukaryota; kingdom Metazoa; phylum Chordata; class Mammalia; order Rodentia; family Myocastoridae; genus Myocastor; species Myocastor coypus. The sequence goes on from PVJA010013004.1 coordinate 32,408, forward strand.
AGCGATGTTTTCTCTGTAGTGTTTTTCTGTTGCATAATCCACTGTGAATTTTACCTTTCAAAACAATATTCCTATAGCTCTGTGCACTTAAAAAAAGTCCTTTACATGAATTTTTATGTTTTCATTTATTACATGCAAAGCTTGAAACTAATTTGCTAGTGCATACCACCTATGCAATGAACTTTTCTTTTTCACTGGAATTATTTTATTGTGTTGTCAGCTTTTGTTGAAAGTACTGTGTCTTTCAAAAACATTTTCCTCATACAGCTTCTGTTTATGTGCTTTCCACCAGAGCTGAAGAGATAGGTTATGTGATAAGAAAGAATTCAATGCACATTCAAATCTATCTATCTATCTATCTATCTATCTATCTATCTATCTATCTATCTATTGGATGGAGCATAACTACTCAGTGATCCATCTTTACAGAGTCATTTATATATTTTTATATATAGCTCTATACATATAGCTTGATATAATTTTGCTTGAATGTAAAACTACATACTTGTATTATATTATATATAAATACATAAAATACATTTCCTTGTATAGTCATGTACTTATAAGCTTTAAAGTTATGTTAAACTTTAAAGTTATGTAACAATTGTTTTAAACAACTTTATAACCCTATGTATAAACCTTAAATTTAACAAAATATGTTTAGTGAAAAGATCTGAAAGTATTCTTTTGCTAGGTGTCACAAAGTCTCTACTCAATTTTGAACAATATTAGGTTTTTTGTTTGTTTGTTTTCTTAAACTGGAAAACAAAACCAAAAAAGGAAGGACTTAAGGACTTTGGAGAGCCTGCTGTTGCAGGGCGGTGCCCGAGGACCTGTGTGTCACTGCGTGTTGTGGTCGCTCTGCTGTGACAGATGAGCACATCATGTGCTGTGGGGAGACTCACTGACACAGTAACTTGAACTTTCCCTTCGACCTTTGAAAATTCAACTTTTGGCTTGCGGTGAAATCTGTGTTTCATTGACTGTGAAATTAGGAGACTCTCCGAGGAGTGAAAAATGATTAGCTTTCACTTTTGGATGAAAGGATGCCAAGGACAAACACTGGTTCTGAGAGCTCCAAAACACCGCTCTGCGCCTCACCAAAGCTTGCTCCATGTGACACCCTGACTTGTGAGCTGGCTGTGCTGAGCCCAATTCCTTCCTTCTGCTACATTGCATCTCAGCTCTTTTTGTGGGTAATTTTCTAAGCCAATTTATTTATGACCTTGAATAGGGACATTTTTAGGTATGGTGGCATAGATATTAATGCTTCAAGCCATGAGTCTGCTAATGTCCTCTATTTTTCTGAAATGTATTGAATTCTTATCTTTGTTTTTTTTCTCCTCAGCAACAGATCTTTACTTATGCTTTTCTTATGCCATTTACTGCTATATTTTAGTTATCTCTGATGGCCTTTCCCTCTCGCCTATAAGCTATCAGAGGCAGGATGCTCTTTTGCATCGTTGTGCTCCCCACAGGTCACATGGGACTCGAATATAGCACTCAACTCAGCGTCGCCTGGATGAACACATTCTCTGAAGTTTTAAAAGTATAAGCATACATTAGTGGAACGCAGCAGGTGTAAATGTGGATGAAACAGACCATTTGTAATGTGTTTGCCACTTTAGGTATTTGGAAACCTACACTGTATGTGTATAAAGGCCTGTGCAGACAAGCTGACCACCAAGGATTTTCTCTTTTTCTGCTTCTAGTTTACCGTATTTAAATGTCCATACTGCTAATTAAAAAACTCATCATTTCTGTAAGTAGAACATCAAAGGACCAGACGACTCCTTTAAATGAAGAGAAAACCCTAAATTGACATATTACTAAGCAAGATTTAAAAGCAAACACCCATTTGTTTTCCTAGGTAAATCTCACTCCATCATATAAATGTTCAAACAACTGTTTGAGAAGAACACAATGGCCACTGTATTGGAAAAAAAATGGATTGCTTTAGCATCCATTTGATATCTTTCTCCTGAAACCAAGGAATTATTTTGTTTTGTATGAAATAACTTTTTTTAGTTCAGTTTCATTCAAGGATTTTTGATTAAGTGTTCAGGGGTCATGAATAACGAAGATGCCGCAGCCCGGGGATGGGGACGCACCACTCAGGTGACATGTGGCCCTCAGCTCAGCTCTGCCCCTGACCTTTCTCTTCATCTTCCATCACGGTGCCCCACCCGACCCAGCAGCAATATCATCATAAGCTTCAGAATTTGGCATTAACATGAATACTTTTAATTTCTGTGGATGAGATGGGGCTCTGGGCTCGGGGACAAAGCTGATGGATGATGTTTTAATGCAGCTGAAATGTTATTTTTACTGAACCAGGGAAAACTATAAATCGTGCTTCATTGCCACTGATGGCTCTATGCATAAAACTATGGCGGCGCCCATCGGCCGTGAATAATCACCTCCGCACGGCAGATGTTACTTTTCGGGGAAAGCAATTCTTATGCCGAAGAATTGTGGAAAGATTAATTGTCTACAGCTGTTTCATGGCCCAAGCAATCTTGATACATTTATGATAAGTTTAAGAGCTCACTGGAGGCAACTCCTATTCCCTGTTGTGAGAAGGGGGTGGGAGAGAAGCCAGAGGCTTTATTTTGACACCTGGATTCATAGAATCTGTCAGCCCCATTATGGCCTTCATAGAAATCTGGCAGTTGGCAGTTCTGAAATGATTGTGCGTGAGGTAAGATGCAGGAATTATCCATACATAGATAAAGAAAAGGAGACTGAGAAGAATTATTCAAATTTGTGCAAATGAATTGGTTCCATTTTTCCTTCCTCTGCCAAGTGGAAATTGAACGTGACCTGCTCTGACCTTTCTCTATTAAGTGCTGCAAATTGCAGTAAATGCACAGTTCGGAGTGCCCTAATGAGACAGAGCCCCAGCCATGCCTCATTAATAAGGGGAGGCTGACCTTGCTGGTCAGCCCTTCATTCGATATTGAAAAGGAATAAGGAAAAAGAAGAGATGACCCACGGTAAATTTTGAACAATATGTTTGATTTAGTTTGCATACACTCCAGGCTGGACTGGGTAGCCTGCTCCCTCTCAGGCTTCTCATCAGCCTGGCTAGGAGGAGGGGCTGTGCCCACCTTTGAGGCGCCTGGGGACACAGTGACAGGCCAGGCAGTTCTAGCACACTGAGTGCCAGGGTTCGCCTGGGTGGAGAGGATATTGTCTCTACTCAGTCTCCGTGGCCAGCTGGACTGCTGAGTTCTTCTCTCTCACCTTCCCCCCCTTCCTTTTCCTCTTTCCTGTCTCCAGCCCTCTTCTCCTTAAGCAAAGGAAGTTCTTGGTTGTGAAGTGTGTAGTGTGAGTGTCCACAGGGTTGGCTCTCTGCTATTTATTTATATATTTTTGATACAGGAGATCAAACTCAGGACCTCGTGCCTGTCAGGCAGGTGCTTATGTCGTTGAATTATCTCCCTGGCCCTATGCTGGTATTTTTGCTGTGGCTTTGCACACCAGGCTGAGATGCCTTTTCCACTCTGACGTAAGGAATTCTAGGGCAAGAAATGAGCAGCAGTGTGTGTTCTGGGGGAATTACTCAGTCTGGTCAAGTATGGAAGGTGGCTCATAAACCTGGAGCTGGCATTTAGAAGACCCAGATCTTTTTAAGGCCTAATCAATTACAAAATTAGCACTTTAGGGTTCCTATAAGCCAGCACTAGTTATATCTGTACCCTCGCTCAGGAAATGTCCTGGTTACAAGGAGGCCTGCTTTAAGGACACAGGCAACAGTCCTTAAATTTATTCCAATTACAGCTCCTAGCAGAGATTTGTTGGAATTTGAAGAAATTATTTCAAAATGTGGGGGAGCAGCATCTGTAGAATCATCATGTTTGATAGGAGTTAGATAACATCTCTTCCAAGCTTTTGGTCAAGGAAAAAATCAGTTGTACCTGACTGGGCAGGTAGGAGAAATTATCTTGGAGCTGGGTTATCTTATCACAGCAGTTCTGACTTGTGTTGCATTCTTTCACATCTGTGAAACAAGGAGAAATGTTTCATTCCTGCTGATCATATCATGAAGTCCAATTTTGTGGGTCTTTGCATCCACCTGAATGAGATGCTTGGCTCAGGGACAGCTGCAGCACCAACTGTTGTCTAGTCATGCATGGGACTCTCTGCAGGGGTGCAAGAATCCCTGAAAATCACAGTTAAAATTGTTTGAGAACTGAAGAATTACCTGTTATTGATCACATAAGAACCACGGAAACCTTCCTTTTGGCTGTTGTTTTACAATAAGAGAAGCTGGGCTTATTCTCATAGATAGTTTGGTGTTATCTTAATACGCATGCTACTTAAATGTGGTTGTGTTTCCCTCTTTGGATGTTTGGGGGGCTCAGAATTAAATTTTTAACAACCGCCCATTGCAAATATGGACATTCTATGACATAGACTAGAATGTCTTTTCTAAATTTACCTTTTATTCTTTTTACAATAATTAATACATTGCATAATGCTGTCTTTGTCACAGTTGTTCAGTGTATAAGATACAGACATGATTTCTTGTCTAAACATCATTAATACATGTCTTTCTTTTCACTGCACAAAGGGAAAGTAGCTGTATATTTAGTCTAATAGTCTATAACCATAGTGGATTATCAGCTCATCTGGCATTATTGGAAGCTGTTGGCTTGAGTCTTTTATAACCCAGCATATTAATATGGTTTTCTTTTTTATATCTCATGGTTAGGCTTTTCTGCTAGATGGTTAAGACCAAGATAAACCAAGACCTATGTTATAAAAAATGTAACTTTTGTATCCAATAAGGTCACCCAGGTCCCCTCAGGATTTACTCTGAAATCATATACTGCAGTTTGCAGAACTTTTGTCAGTGTCAGCCATCTGGATGAATCATGGCCATCGCTTGACCATTTTGCTCTCTGTGGAAGCATGAGAGAATATTTTCTCTCTAGGTGACTCTCCCTAGGCACACTGTACATCATCAATCACTTTCCTCTGCAGCTCCATACACAGTACATAAAAGAACCTGTACTGCAATAGTTTATAACTTAGTGGAGTCCCAAATGTCTTTTGAATAGATAATATCTGGCTAATTAGAAAAAAAGAATAGTCAGTGAAGAGGAAATGTTTCTTCTTGTTCCTCCAACCAGTGAGGTGGGGTGCTCCCTTCTGAAATAGTCTCACTAGTTCCTGAAATACTCTCTGTCTTTACAACATAAACCAAGGGCACTGTGATGGTATTCTGTGTAAACAGTGGTGAAGAACCACTGAGGAATTTGCAAATCAATTGGATTCCTTGGTTGTTGTCTTAGTTACTTCTTAGTCATTGCTGGGACAAATACCCTACATGCAAATGAAGGAAGCAAAAGTTTATTTAGCTCACAGTTTGTAGAGGTTTCCATGCATATTTGGCTGGCCCAAGGCTGAGTGGAGCAGAGCAGAGAGCATCCAGTTCATGGCGGCGGATCAGCAGCAAAATGGTGGCAGAGGCAGCCAATCAATCAGGGCAGCAGAGCAGCAGCAACAGCTCGAGTCTGTCTCTCTGTCTCTCTTTATATTACATTCAGGCTCTCCGCCTTAGCCTCTGCCTTAGGCTACACTCATAATCCCAGAAGTACTAAAACCCATAATCCCAGGGATCATAGATCAAGTCTCAAACTCTAGAAGTCTCTGCCCAATGACTACATGAGGCTTTGGGGGGACAACTAGACATAAACCATAACAGTCATCTAGTGGTTGGAGGCTGAGTTTGGTGCTAGGAGGCAGATTAGGCTGAACGTAAAGATTTAGGAGTTGGGAGTCCAGGGATGACAAGACTCACAAAGGACCAAATGTCTATGGGATTATAGGGGAGGATACTCAGGGTGAAAATAATGTAGAAATGTAATAGATAAAGGCTACATGGATAGCAAATATTTTGGCCCTAACCCTTCAAGATCAGTGAGGACTCAGGATATAAGAGAAACCTGTGCTGTAACATCCTATAACTTAGTGGTTTCCCAACTTTTCTGTTCAAGGAGATTATGGGGCTACAGAGGAAAGGGATTGAAGATGTATAATGTGCCTAACAAGAGTCACCTAGAGAAAAAACATTCTTTCAGGGTTTCACAGAGAGCAAACTGGTCAAGCAATGGCTGTGACTCACCCAGATGGTTGACACTGACAACAGCTCTACAAAGCACTGTACGTGGTTTCAAAGTGAATCCTGAGGGGAACTGACTGACCTTGGGAAGTACGAAAGTTACATGTTTTGTTATACAGGTCTTGCTTTAACTTGCCCTTAACCACCCAGTAGAAAAGTTTAACCATGGTGCATAATATCTAAAGCTAGATTAGAATACTGAGCTGCAAAAGGCATAAATCAACAGCTTCTGACATTGCCACTTCTGCCAATAATCCAATGTGATTATAGAATACTAGATTATGTATACAACTACTTTCTCTTAGCTCAGTGAGAAGAAACTTTTTGTACCAATAATGATTAAAAAAATTATCATGTCTATACCTTGTGCTTTGTATAACTGCTACGAGGACAATAATATGCATTGTATGAATTATTGGGAATGTAGTACTAACATGTTTTGAAACTGTTACTTCTTATTAAAAGTAATTTAAGAATTAACACAATAAATAAATAAATAAATAAATAAATAAATAAATAAATGGTTGGCCTATTTCATCTACTTTCAAAGCCTCGAGCTAGCCCTGGCCTTCAGTATTTAATGGATGATACATGATTTAATCTCTGAGAGATATTTTGTAGAATTTTTCTTCAGCTCTATTTCTATACTACCCATAGGAGTAACAAGGTATCATATTTGAGACTAGGGGTATAGAGGTAAGCTATTTCCTAGTGTGTCTGAGATTCAGGGTTCAATCCTCAGAACCATAAGAACAGTCATGTTTGGATGCAGTACTTTAGGTAAGATCAGATAATAGTTTTGGGAGTATGGCCATTTTCATAATTTTAGTACTTCCTCTCCATGAGAAAGGGATATCTTTCCATTTCTAATATCATCTTTGATCTCCCTTTTCAGAGCAGTATAATTTGTTACGTATAGATCTTTTATTTCTTTCATTAGATTGATTCCTAAGTATTTCATTTTTTGGGATACTGTTGTGAAAGGTGTTGTTTCTCTAATTTCTCTTGTAGTGTGCTTATTGTTTGTGTCCAGAAATGCCACTAATTTTTGAGGGTTGACTTTGTATCTAGTATTTGTTTTTTAAAATGAATTTAGTACAGGGTCAACAGGCTCTACAGGGTCTCACTGCATAGATTGGATTTGTAGCGATTCTCCTCCTTTCAGCCTCCCAGGAACTGGGATTATAGATTTGCTTATTAAAGAAATCTTCTGATGAAATTTTTGGGGTCTTCTAAAGTACCATGTCATCTGCAAATAATCATAATTTTGCTCCTTCCTTTCTTATCCTTATTCCTTTATTTCTTTGTTTTTTCTAATTGCCTTGATTAGTGTTTTTACAACTATATTGCATAGGAATAGTGACAATAGACATCTTTGTCTTGTTGCTGAGTTTAAAGTGAAAACTTCGAGTTTTTGTCTATTTAGTATGATGTTGGCTACTGGTTTGTCATAGTTTTTTTTTTTTTTTTAATCAGATTGAGGTAAAGACCATCTATTCCGTTTTTCTGTAGGTTTTTTAAAGTCAAGAATGAATGTAGGACATTGTCAAAAGCTTTTCTATTGAGATAAGCACATGATTTTTGTCTTTGGCTCTGTTGATACGGTGTAAATTATATATATAATATATGATTTATATGTAATTATAATATATATAATTATATATATTATATTTATTGATTTGTGTGTGTTGAATCATCTGTGCATTCTTTGAATGAAATCTCCCTGGTCATGGTGCATAATATTATTGATGATTTTTTGCATTCTGTTCACTGTATTTTAATGAAGATTTTTGAATCTATGTCCATTAGGGAAATAAGCCTATTGTTCTCTTTTTTTGGCTGTGTCTTGCTCTGGTTTTGGTATTAGAGTAATACTTGCTTCCAGGAATGAATTAGGGAGGATTGCTTCCATTTCAATTTCATTAAAGAGTTCGAGGAGTATTAAGGTTAATTTTTTTGTAGTTCCTTATAGAATTCTGCAATGAGTTCATCAGGATCTGGGCTTCTCTTTGTTGGTAAGTTTTTAATCATGTGTTCACTTTCATTAACTGCTGTTGGGTTATTCAGAATTTTTGTATCTTCTTGATTCAGCTTTGGTGATTTATATGTATCTAGGATTCTGTCCATTTCTTCTGTGGTTTCCATCCTATGTGAGTAAAGATTTTGGAAGTAGGTATTGATGATCTTCTGAATTTCTAGAGGAGCTGTACTGATTTTACCCTTTTGATTTCTCATTACATAAAATTACACTTTTTCTTACCCTTTTTTGATAAGGTTGGGTAGGAGTTTATGAGTTTTGTTTATTCTTTCAAAGAAGCAACTCGTTGATTCATAAATTTTTTGTATTCTTTTCTTAGTCTCAGTTGTATTAATTTTTTATTTGATCCTTATAATTTCCTCCCTTGTATAGGCTTTGGGCTTGACTTGCTCTGCTTTTTCTTAGAAACTTCAGGTGCAGCATTAGGTTATTTATTTGTGCTTGTTCTATTTTTCTGATATGAGAATCCATTGCTATACATTTTTCTCAGAGCACTGCTTTAGTTGCATTCCAGTTTTCAGTATACAACGTACATTTTTGTTTGAATATATTGTTTAACTTCTTCAGTGACACATTGGTTGTTTAGGAGGATGTTATTTAATTCCATACATATATATTTAGTTCCATATATATTAAAATATATAAATATAATATAAATAATATATAGTATAATATAATTTAAATAAAATATAGTATAATATAATATAAATAAAATAAATAAATATATATGGAATTAAATATATATGTATGGAATTAAATACATATATATATAGAGAGAGAGAGAAGAGAGAGAGAGAGAGAGAGAGAAAGAGAAAGAGAGAGAGAGAGAGAGAGAGAGAGAGAGAGGAAGTCTTTGTGGTTTGTTTTGCCATTAATTTCTAACTTGATTGCACTATGGTCAGATAGTATACGTAGGATAATTTCAATTCTTTTGCATTTACTTAAGCATATTCTGTGGGCTACCATATGGCCCATTTTAGAGAATATCTACTGTGAAGCTGGGAAACTTTTGTATTCTCATCTTGTTGGGTGGAACATTGTATAAAGATTTTATATGTCAATTTAATCACAGGTTTTCTTCAGTTCTGTTATTTCTTTGCTGATTTCTTTGTCGAGTTGATCTCTCTCTCTCTTTCTCTCTCTCTCTGTCTGTCTCTCTCTCTATTTAGTATAGGGTCATAAGATCTCACTACACAGATAAGACTTGTGGTGATTATTGCTATTTTCAGCCTCCCAAGTGTTGGGATTACAGGCATACCCCACCATGACCAGTCTGAATCGTCATCTCAGCACATCCTGGTAGTGAGGCTTGTATGGCATGCTGAGAATTGAATCCTGGTCTCTGCATCTGCACAAGCAGGTGCTTTAGTCCACTGAGCTATCTGGCCAGTTCTCTTTGTGACAATGGGGTATTAAGGTTCTCTATTACCCATTTAATTTTTCTTTTTCTTTTGACACAGTGTCTTGTTATGCAGTTGAGGCTGGTCTTGAGCTCAGTTTTGTAGCCCAGGCTGGTTTCAAACTCACATTGATCCTCCTGTCTCAGCCTTCCTCATTTAATTTTTCATGCCCATTAATATCTATTCTATAAGTTTAGGTGCTCTTGTGCTTGGTGCATATATATTTATAATTATCATCTCTTACTCTTAAAGTTTTAGGTTTGAAGTTCACATTGTTTGCAAATACAGTGGTTACTCCTATTTTTTTTTTTTTTTTTCTGTGCTCATGTTTCTTAGAATGCTGTTTTCCATCTTTTGACTTTCAGCTGGTGAGTTTTTTCTTGAGTTAAATTTGTTTCTTGTATATAGCATATTTCTGGATCTTTCTTCTGAGTCCATTCTGCCAGCCTTTGTCTTTTGGTTCGTGAATTGATGTCATTTACTTTGATGACTATAACTGATATGTTTTGGTTTGTTTTTTTAAAAATAATTTTAATTTTTTATTTTTTAAAATAATAAGATTATTATAACAAATTAGAATTATAACAAATTAAAACAAGGAATTACAAATGATATAGAATTTCACTTAACAAGGTAATATGAATTCACAGTATTTGTTATAATAATGGTGTTGTCCTCCAACAGTTATTCATATTATCAGATATATATCACTAGCATCAAATCCTGTCTAGGAAAAATGTTCTTCAGGGATATCTTCTGTATGTAGGAGGTTCTTGGCTTTTGTCTGTTCCAAGATAACTACTTTCCCGTTATTTTACAGTAAGACATTGGTATCTGTATGATTCCTTCCCCAGTTCTTTGATGCATCACTGTGGGTTTGCTTATTACCCCAGAGCCTCCCAGTATTGTTACAGAAGGCAGGACAACTGAATAAAACAGATACAACATCCCAGATAAAGTAGAATAATTAGCAATAACAATAGCAGAACTGACAGACTGTAATAGATAGCTATTAATTTTCGCCTAGAACCATAGGAGCAAAATCTACAATTACATAACAGAACCTATTGTAAATTGGGAGGGTGTCCAATAGAGTGGTTTTATCCTGTGTGGGGACACTTAAGAACAATAGAGGATACAACAAAGACAATGAAAAGAAAGCAGAAGCAAGCCTGGAGGAACATGATCACACAGACTGGATCACACAAACAAGAGAAGAGGGCACAAGAGAAAGAATGAGGGGTAAGAAAGAGATTAGCTGAACTTGGGCTCTGGGATTACTTTTCGGTGGCTTGGGCTCTCTCCTGCCATTTAGAAAAGAGAGGGGAAAAATGGAACAAAGAACTAAAAAGAAAAGGAGAGAAAAAATTAAAAGAAAGAAAAACAAACAAACAACCAAACAAACAAAAAAACTAAAAGGACAACAACAAAAAGAGAAATGGGTGCCCAAGCACAGGAGAGATGATCTTGGCAATGTAGACATGCCAGAGAGAAGCTGCCCTGCACTTCCTCTAAGAGAATGATTGAGAGATGAGGAGAACATAGTTTACCTAACTTCTCTGTAGTATATTGTACAATTATTCTATTTTGTTATTGCTTATTGTTAGTCACTATACCTAATTCATAAATTAAATTTCACCACAGACATGTACATATAGGGAAAGACACTATATAGGATTTACTACTATCTGTAATCAGAGGGTATCTTGGAATGTATTCCCTGCAAATAGTGGGGGACAATGGTCTAGCAGCAGAGCTGGGTGGACATCTCCCCGGAGGCTTGGAACACCGTGAGTCTTTCTTGCTGTGAGTCTGTGTTCCAAGGCTGGAGGTCCTAATAACAGCATGTGATCTTTAGCATGCTGCTCTTTATTTTCTTTTACTTTTGTTTTATTTGTGGGGTTCACATGAACACATAAGACTTCACACACTTTTATTAACTAACGCTGATTTCACTAGTCAAGGCAAAGATACTGTATCAGAAGCTGGAAAAAAAAAAAAAAAAAAAAGGGCAGTAGCAGAATAGCCCTGCTTTGCCATATGCAAATGCACATTTTTTTCTCCAAGAACTTCACAAATGATCTCCACACTAAGGGAATGTTTGTGAAGAATACACTGGGCTTTCTTAGTTGCTGGAACATGCAGTCAGTGGCACCGCGACCTTACCTAGGCTGGGGAACAGAAAGCAGGGTCGAGCTCCTGACCTATCTATGTTTTCCTATTCTTGGCTTAGAGAGCTCTTTCCCTAAGATGCTAGCTTGGGAGGACATAGTCAGGCAGCTACTATTTGAAAGGGACTATGAGCAAATATGTAAGGATTCTTGGGCCCTTCATGTGCTGAAGCACCTGTGAAGGGTCTATGGCAGCTAGCAGTGAATTTATTGGATCCCTTGGGTGTTGCACATGTGTCTCTGGCCCTTCCCTGCACATGTTGGGAAGTGCTGACCTAAAGACCGCAGAAGTGCACATGTCTTCTGGTGTTGGGAGTCTGACGGGACTGTGTTGGAAGAAGTGATTTTTGGTATTGTCCATGATATTGTGTCATCAAGGCCAACATATTCTCTGCACATTCTCTCTCTGGTGTGCTCTTGGGTAAGATGGGACCACACAACAGAACACCTGCTGGTTCCCACCAGAGACTGGCCACATCCAGGCCCTCTGACCCTCTCTCATCCGCCCTTGACTATCTCTCAAATTTTCTTCTTGCTGCCATTGGTTCTTTCTTTCTTTCTTTCTTTCTTTCTTTCTTTCTTTCTTTCTTTCTTTCTTTCTTTCTTTCTTTCTTTCTTTCTTTCTTTCTTTCTTTCTCTCTTTCTTCTCCTTCCTTCCTTCCTTCCTTCCTTTCTTTCTTTCTTTCTTTCTTTGTCTTTTGTCTTTCTTTTTTTGTCTTTTAGGGTCTTGCTATGCAGTTCAGGCTGGCCTTGAGCTCACTTTTGTAGCCCAGGCTGGTCTCAAACTCTCACCAATCCTCCTGCCTCAGCCTCCCGAGTGCTGGGATTACAGGCGTGAGCCACCATGCCTGGCTCTTTCTTTCTTTCTCTTTCTTTCTTTCTTTCTTTCTTTCTTTCTTTCTTTCTTTCTCTTTTTTGTCAATTAGCTTAATGTGTGTCCATAGGTATTTCAGATGAATGCTTAAATTACAAAATTGGTTCAAATCTGTGGGACTTCGAGAAGGCTTATATTACTCAAAAAGGAGCTAAGCACAGCCATTCTGATTTCTAAAATGTATTTTAAAGGTTTGTAAAACATCTCTAATTCTAGTATTACTTTAAAGGGATTAAATTTTGTACTACTTTTTGTCGCTATAACTTAAATTCATGAGCTGTTAAAAATTACTATCACACTTGCACCTCCCAACTCAAATATTTTGGTTTTAACCTGGAGAAAACCCATGTGGGAAGCTCACGTGGAGCCACGCTGCAGCAGCACGTGCTGCCTTCACAGCTGCTTGCTGCTGCGGCCTCCAAGCAGAGCTGCACAGAAAGCACCAACAGAGGAAGCCACCCCCCCCAGACCAACTGAGAAGCCCCACACTTTCAAATCGCCAGCAAAAATTACCTAGTGTAAGCAGTAATTAAACAAGTTCTTCCTTAGCATGAAGCATTTATAAAATGCAGAGATCTGAACAAGACAAATGCTTGTGCAGTTAGATGGACCTCTTCCTCAAGTTTCATCCTCAAAGGGCAGAAACAGGTCTTGGTAGTGTAGGAAAATTCACTTTTAAAAGTATATTTATGTAGGGCTGGAGAGATAGCTCAGGGGCACAAGTGCCTTCCTGGCAAGTGTAAAGTCCTGAGTTCGATTCCTGGTTTCATAATACAGAGAATACAGCTTCTCTGTGAATGTTCAGGAAGTGGTAGCAACTAAGAAGAAAATGTGACTTCACACGAGCCCACTGGTAATTTAGATTGTCTGGAAAATAGTTTTGTTTGAGGTATGGGATGTTTGTCAAGTCTGTAGCTGCTGTGTGTCTTGTCAGCAAAACCAAAATGAATTGCCTAGTCTGTTCTTTGGAGGCAGAGAGACACAGAGGATAGATAGATAGATAGATAGATAGATAGATAGATAGATAGATAGACAGATAGATAGACACATAGGTAGATAGATAGATAGATAGATATATAGATATCCTCATAAGTAGAGATTTCCTTTATAGGTGTAAATTTCCCTTTCAGAAGAGTAGTTTCTACCTGTTTGTTGAGCTTTTGCTAGCACTGAAGTTTCTCAGAATAACCAGCTCCCTATAAGGCTGTGCCAGGGAGCCATATTCTAGGCTCCTATAGGCATAATTTAGGTAGCAGGTCTAGAAACCCTATTATTCATCTGGATATAGAAAGATATGAAATACTCATCCTAAGCAGATAATCCACATAAACACAATAGATTGCACAGTGAAGAGCATGGGTGTCTCAGTTACTCTTTTCTCATTGTTGGAAGAAACATCTGACACTCAAAATGAAGGAAGGAAAGGTTTACTTAGCTTACAGTTACTGGAGATGTTAGTCCATACTTGGCCTGCTCCAAGGCAGAGTGGCACATGGCAGAGAGTAGCAGTTCATAGAAGCAGAAGGCAGTTGTATTCAGGCTGGCCGCCGCAGGCTGGGTGTAGTACTCACACCCACAATCCCAGCAGTACTAAGACCCATAATTCCAGCCTTGATCATGAATTAATCTCAAACTCTAGAAGTCCCTGCCTCATGACTACATGAGGCTTTGGGGGGACACCTAGACATAAACCATAACAATGTTTTTTTTTTTTTTTTAAGTTTGATTCTATTTTATTAATGAAAAGCATGACTTAGTATCATTTAATATATACTAGTTACGAAGTGGGTTTGCTTACACTGATTTATAAAATATAAGATTTAGAGCATAATTACATTATTAGTTTTAAATTAAGAAGCTCACACTCAATAGGGTAGATTTAATTTAAATGCATTCTTATGGATATGTATAATATTAATATTAATAATATGTGTATAATACAGTAAGAGCTGAGGGAGTGAAGTCAGCATAGAGAGACAATTATCATAAGAAGTCTTACTATTATCAAGGGCATTAAATCTTATATTTGGGCAGAGTTCTTCTGGTAAAAATGAAACATTTCTTTTCTAATCGTTCTACTTTATGTTCAAAAGTCCCTCAAAGTATGGATCAGAGTATCAAGTAAAAGAGTGGTAGTAAGCAACTGCTCCCCAAGGGGACTACACAAGCTCCTAAACCCAAGGCCCCTGTTGACATGCTCCTCCTTGCCTGGCTTTTATTTATATATTTTTTTAATTTAATATTTTATTGTTTAAATTGAACAATGGCTATATTACATATTTTCATAATCAAATCAGTTTAGATTAATACATATAGGTATATAAGATTGATCAAACAATTAAACGTTAACACTTTTAAATCAACATTATTTTTTTTTCTTTTCCCCTTTCTTTGTTTTGAAAGTTGACATATTGCATATTGTCTTCACAGTTGTTCTACAGAGTACAGTGTGTGGGCATGACACACCTCCCTATTGATGTTGCTTAGGAAAAAAAAAAAGGAAAAGAATATACTTCTCTTTGGACTAAGAGGAAGCAGATACATATACAGTCAAATGTTCTGCAATTGCAGTGGGTCACCAGTGAAGCTTGTGATGTGGGAGGCAATTGAATCTAAGCCTCCTAAAGCTCGTCTCACCAATCTAGCTCTGCATTCCATGCATTATAATTAAGCATTTTTATTTTCTTGCTGGGTGGTCAAGGGCAAGTCGAAGCAAGACCTGTATAAAAAAACATTCTTTTTGGAAGCAGGGTCAAATCCCCTCAGGATTAAGTTTGGAACCATAGACAGTACTTTGTAGAACTGTTGTTAGTGTCAGCCTTCTGGACGAGTCACGGCCATTGCTTGGCCATTTTGCTTTCTGTGAAAGCCTGAGAGAATGTTTTTCTCTGGGTGACTCTCCTTAGACGCACTATAGTTAATTCATCCCTTTCCTCTGAGGTCCCATAATCTCCTTGACCAGAAAATTTGGGACACCTCTGAGTTATAGGATATTACAGCACAGGTTTTCTTATATCCTGGGTCCTTATTGACCTTGAAGGGCTAGGGCCAAAATATTGGCTATCCTTATAGCCCTTCTTTTTCTCCAATTTTTAGTCTGTTAACTTACATTCTTAACCGTCCAGCAGAAAAGCTTTGTGATACTATTACTCTATAACATAGGTACTTGAGCTTATCATCACTGGCTTTCTGAGTACCAAATATATTTGACTTAGCTTGGAAATGGTATTTTCTGACCATGATTGACATTCTAATAACTTTCCATACAGTGTGATATAAGCAGTTACACAATTTTTACACAGATATTTGGAAATTCAAGGAAATACAAAATTGTAGCCTGTTAAGACTATGGTATTTCTGGGCCCGGCGGGATGGCTCAGTGGTCTAAAGCGCAAAGCGCCTGCTTGGGAAAGCTTGGGCGGCTTCAGGGACCGTGGTTCAATCCCTGGCACCACATGCTGCACCAGCCCTACCCTCGGGGCGGGTTGAGCCGGCCATAAAAATGAGTGAATAAACAAATAAAGGTTCTGAAACAAGAAAAAAAAAAATTAAAAAAACCACCATTAAAAAAAAAGACTATGGTATTTGGCCCAGTCTCTTATGTTCAAGTACTACTCTTGAGAGAGAGAATGACAGTAACTGAGTTTACACCAGGAGCAGTATACATCAAAAAGACAAGAGTGAAATACACTCCAAGCATAATTTTAGTGTTACATTGTGCTATAATTAATATGATGAACCTTTCGAAGGTTCTTGAGACCAATATCTGATTCATCCTGTGTACATAAGTGCATGGTTTTGCTATTGATATGCTTTCTCCTTTATCTGCTTCCAGTCACTTCGTTGTTTAATACATAACACATTCAGGTGTGTTATGCCCTTAAGTTCTCATTTTCTTCTTTAAAGTTCTCATATTAGGGAGACTATACAATATTTACACATATAGGTCTGGTTTATTTCACTAATGAGTATATGTTCAATATACATCCATTCATATAAGAAGTCTTCCAGTTTATCAATCTTTATAGCTGAGTAATATTCCACTGTATAAAAACAACACATGTTTTTCAACCATTCTTCAAATGATGGGCATTTTGTTTGTTTCCAAGATTTGGCTATTACAAATTGGGCTGCTATATACATAGGTGCACAGATATCGCTATGGTAGGATGTTTTCAGTTCTGGGAAAATTTCCAGTAGGGGGATAGCTGAATTGAATGGGATTTCCAGTTCTAGTTTTGTAAGGATCCTCCACACTGCTTTCCATAATGGTTGCACCAATCTGCATTCCCACCAGCAGTGGAGAAGGGTTCTTCTTTCCCCACGACCTCTCCAGCATTTGTTGCTGGTTGATTTCTTTATAATAGCCATTCTTTCTGGGGTGAGATGATATCTAAGTGTAGTTTTGATTTGCATTTCATGAATGGCTAGCGATGTGGAGCATTTCTTCATGTATTTGTAGGCTTGCTGAATTTCTTTCTCTGAGAAGTGTGTGTTCATCTCTGATGCCCATTTCTGGATTGGGTCTAGATAGAAGACCTTTGTCTGAGTACTTGTTAGTTATAATCTTTTTGAAATTTGTGGGTCATCTTTTTACTTTGTTAGTGATTTCCTTTGACATGCAGAAACTTCTTAGCCAGAGGAGGTCCCAATTGTTGATGCTTTCAAGTGTTAAACGTGCAATTTGATTTCCGTCCATGAACTCTTTGCCTACTCCGATGTCTTCAAGATTTCCTCCCACTTTCTCTTCCAGGAGATTTAATGTTTCACTTTTAATATTAAGATCTTTAATCCATTTCGACTTTATTTTCGTGCATGGTGATAGACTAGGGTCAAGTTTTAGTTTTCGGCATGTAGAGAGCCAATTTTTCCAGCACCATTGTTTAAAGGGGCTGTCTTTCTTCCAGTACACATGTTTGGCCCCTTTGTCAAAAATAAGGTGGCTGAGTGTGTTTGTATTTGCTTCTGCATCCTCTAGTCTATTCCATTGGTCTTCAGGTCTATTCTTTTACCAATACCATGCTGATTTTATGACTGTAGCTTTGTAGTATAACTTTAGGTCAGGAATTGTAATGGCTCCTGCCGTACCTTTGTTGCCGAGAATTGTCTTTGCAATTCTGGGTCTTTTTTGGTTCCAAATAAATTTTTGGAATGACTTTTCCAGCTCTGTGAGGTATGTCGGTGGTATTTGGATAGGAATTGCATTAAATCTGTACAACAATTTAGGGAGTCTGGCCATCTTCACAATGTTGGTTCTTCCTATCCAGGAGCAGGGAATATCTTTCCATTTCCTGAGATCTTCTAAGATCTCTTTTGTCAGAGTACTATAGTTTTGATTGAAAAGGTCTTTTACTTCCTTAATGAGGTTGATTCCTAAATATTTCATTTTCTTCGGTGCTATCATAAAAGGTACTGTTTCTCTAATTTGTCTCTCAGTGTGTTTGTTATCTATGTAGAGGAATGCCACTGACTTTTGTGTGTTGACTTTGTAACCTGCTATGTTACTGAATTTGTGTATTAATTCCAGTAGCTTTTCGGTGGAGTTCTTTGGGTCTTCTAAGTAGATTATCATGTCATCTGCAAATAATGAAA
>PVJA010013005.1:0-27035 GCA_004027025.1 Myocastor coypus
AAAAAAAAAAAAAAAAAAAAAGCAATGGTCTTCAGGTGGGCCTCCCGCTCCCAGCACCTAGCCAATCACCTTCCTTAGTGACTCAGTTCTGGGGGGTGCTACCTAATCCACCATAAGCATAAACTCACTTCTCTATTAGAACTTCTGTTTTCAGTGTACGAAACCTGCATTGTTTTGTCAGATTTATACTTAAGTATTTAACTACTTGAGTGCTTATAAATGTTACCATTTTAAAATGATCATTTCCACGAGTTCATTGCTAATGGGTGGGCATACAATTCATTTTCCTTTGTTGATCTTTTGTCCTGAGACCTGGATGAAGCCACTTATTTTTCTAGAGCTTTTTGTTCAGTTCTAGAAATCAAACCCAGGGTCTTGTGCTTGCTAGGCAGTTGACCTACCACTGAGCTGCACCCCAGCCCCACAAGAGTTTTTAAAATTGTCATTATCTTGGGATTTTTCTTTGTGGACAATCATGTCATCTGAACATAAGGGAGTTTTTTTTTTCCCCCTTTTCTTATGTGTGTTTGTCCTTGTGCCGCCTTGTTGAGCTGGCCGGGACAACCCCCGAGAGCACGCTCACCTTGCTCCCAGGCACAGAGTGCTGCTCGCCTCTACATCAGCTTAACACACATTCACGGTTGCTGGAGGTTCCTGCCTGTCATGGGACAACGTGGGGGAAACAGCAGGCCATGGCTGGAGTGTAGGGAATAGGGAGCAGCGAGGCTACTTAGCTCACAGTCAGGGAACAGAGAGAGAGGCAGAGAAACGGCCTGGGTTCTGTGCTTCTCACTGGGACCTTAGCCCCACGACCTGAAGACGCTGCCATGGGCCCTGCCTCTTAGATGCCACCCACCTGCCCCTAGCACCTCACTGGGATGGAGCCTCTAACCCACAGGCTGATGGAGACGCCAATCTAAAGTAGAGCAGGGCAGAGAGGTCAGGTTTTTACCAGTAAGTGTGGTAAATGCTACCTGTATGACTATCTATTCACCCAGAGCTTTAAATATCCGTATTAACAGCAGCTTATTATTTTTTGAGACAGGGTCTCACTATGTAGTTTGGACTGGGCTTTAACTTACTATGTAGCCTAAGCTGGCCTAAAACTCATGCTGATCCTCCTGCCTCAGCATCCTGAATGCTGGAATTACAGACGTGTGCCACCACACCTGGTTAGCTGCAGATTTTTTAATATACTATTAGGACGAGGAGGTTCCTATTCCAACTTTCCCAAGATACTATTTTTAGAAAATCATAAAGATATTTAAAGGCTTTTCTGTATCAATTAACATGAGCATGCAGTTATCCTTTAGCAAACATGTTAATATAGTTACATTGTTTGATTCTATCTATCTATCTATCTATCATCATCATCATCATCAATTATCTATCACTTATTTACAGTATTGGCCACTGAACCCAAGGCCTTCACACTGACTTGTATCCCCAACTCTTCTATTTTTTTTTTTTTTTTTTTTTTTATCTTGAGACAGGGTTTCAATAAATTGTTAAACTGCCCCAGCTGGGCTTAAACTTGTATCTTTGTGAGTGTTAGTGGTCTCTAATTTTTGCTTCTAATGTCACAATAATATTGGTCTCATAAGTTACGAAATACTCCTTTTTCTCTTTTCTGGAGGTTGTGTCCTTAATTTTTTTTAAATACAAGTTTAATTCTCCAGTGAAATTCTATGGGTCTGGTGGTGTCCTGGTTGAATGTGAGGGAAGAGTTAACACGCAGGTATGTTTTTTGGGTCCCAACTCTGGAATATTAGCACAGTTACTGAATAAGAAAGATGTCAGCCAGGCTTGGTGGCTCATGCCTATAATCCCAGCACTTGGGAGGCTGAGACAGGAGGATCAGTATGTTTGAGATCAGCCTGGGCTTCAAAAGTGAGCTCAAGGCTAGCCTGAACTGCATAGCAAGATCCTGTCTCAAAGAAAAAAGAAAGGAAGAAAGAAAGAAAGAAAGAAAGAAAGAAAGAAAGCAAGAAAGCAAGAAAGAAAAAATGTCATTTTCTATGCAAATGGACAATGTGTTCACAGGAACCAGGCTCTTGGCATGTTTAAAGTTAACATGAAGAGTGCTGGGAAGATAGCTCAGTAGAATAAGCACTTGCCTGGCAAGTGCAAGGTCCTGAGTTCAATCTCTGATATGGCACCCCCAAAAATAATAATAAAGTTAACATAAAGACTCATGGTGCCCAGAAAGCTGGATGTAGCGGTGTACACCTGTAATCCCAGCAATTGGGAGGCTGAGGCAGGAGGATTGCCGAAAGTTGGAGGGCCATTTGGGTTACACAGTGAGTTTAAGGTCAGCCGGAGCTATATACCAAGACCTTGTCTTTGAGAAGAAAAGAAAAACAAAGGCTTCCTGGTCCCCATCTTCACATGTTGCCCACTTGGTCACTGGCTGGGTTGGAGCTATGCTGGTGACCTGGAAGGTGTCGGTGTAATTTCTGTTGACTTTGTTGCTTTTGCTTTTCATCACAGTCTGACTCTGGGACTCAAGCTGGAGTTCTGGGCAAGCATGGCTCACACGTGTCCTCACAGTTTGCTCCTGAAAAAGATGTGCTGTGCTGTCCCCAAGAGCGGTAACAAGAGCATGTGCACTGACCCCACTGGCCTGCTTCCATTTATATCCTCTTCCTGCTGTTCCTGCATTGTGTCCTTTTGCAGTAATAAATTTTAACCTAGAATACAGCTTCATGTGGAATCATGGGGGTCCCACAGCTGCGTGGGATCATTGAGAATAGAAAGTTGATTTTTAAAAATAGAAATTCAATTTTAAAAATAGTTACTTCTCAAATTATCTCTTTAATATCAAGTGACTTTTGTGATTTTCAAGGTCCTGGCTGTAGCTAAGTTAGTGAATTTATATGTGTGGAGTTTTTTTTTTTTTAATTGTTTTTCCTTATAAGCCTTTTATTTGGCAGTCTGTAGTGCTAGCCAATGCTTGCTTGCCTCCCCCTCCTTCCCTCCCTCCTTTCCTTCCTTCCTTTCTTCTTTTGGAACTGTAGTTTGAATCCAGATCTTTGCAGTGAGTTACATTCACAACTCTTCTAGAAATTTTTTTTTTTTTTAATCTTGGGTCAGGGTCTCACTAAGTTGCTAAGTTGCCATGTTTGGCTGGAACTTGCAATTTTCCTGCCTCAGCCTCCTGGAGTGCTGGGATCACAGGTATGCATTACTGTGGAGAACCACCTGGGTGGCTCTCCTTGCAGGAGGAGCAGGTGTCTCCATTTTGGCTACACCTGACCCTCTTTCCATGTACTGAGATGTACAGAGCTGGCTAGAACTTTTCCTTATCCCTCCAACTGGCCTTAAGCAATGCATACTTCTCTAGCTGACGTGCTGGTGGTAGTCTTTAAAGAAGGCAGGCCTGTTTCCCTGGAACCCCCACCTGCTGCTCCCCTATGTGAGCCAGGACAAAGAGAGATAAGCAGCCAGTGCTCTATGCTGTTGGCTGGGACTGGGCCTTGAGACAGAGGCCATGACTTCCTGGAGTTTGAAAGATTACACATCAGAGCTGAAGTACTGACCCCAAATCATTAGCTACTGTCTCAGTTGTATGATGTAGTTACTTTCTGCTTTTCCTTCTCTCCACATATTGTAGAGGATAATGCAGGCTCCCACCTCGCCCAGCTCAGGGCACTCACCTGCTTTCCTACAGGCACTCATCCTCAAGCCACTTCTTTCTTCATGAATGCATAAAACCCAGGTTAGGCCTTGGGTTGAGGCCTTTGTTCCAGTTGCCTTCATCATGGTTGGACTTAGGATGCCTGGGCACCCCATAACTACAAATATGCCTTAGTGTCCTTATCCTTGCTGTGGATTACACTGGAAGTGCTAGATTGGAATAAACTCACGAGAATCCCAATAACTTTTCATGGGATTACAAATATAAACTTCTTGAGCTGAACCAAGGACCAGGAAGGGCTCTTTAAACATTACCATGCCTGGTTTCTATGTTATTTTTGAAATTGGTGATTTGTCTTTTCCTCTTTTTTGTCTTGCTAGAGGTTTATTCATTTTACTTATCTTTCAAAGAGGACTTTATCTTTGTTTCATTAACTTCCTTGTTTTTACTGAGTTCTGTTCTTATATTTATTATTTCCTTCCTTAGGTTTGTTCTGGATTTTTTTGTTGGTTGTTATTGTTTGTCTTGAGTTTCTTATGGTAGCTTTTGAGCTTTTGAGTTGAGATCTTCCAGTAAACAGTGTTATAAATTAATTTCAGACTTCTTTAGTTTTGTCCTGAAAATTTTGACCTGTTGTATTTTCACTTTCATTGAGTTTAATGTGTTTTGTTTTCTTTCTCCTGAGGAAAGTTCTTGCTGGTCTTGAGCTCACTGTGTAGCTCAGGCTGACCTTGAACTCCTGGAGGTCTTCTGGCCTCAGCCTCCTGAGTGCTGGCATTATAGACATGTGCCACCATACCAGGCTAATGTGATTTTCCTATTTCCCTATTTCTTTGACCTATGAATTATTATTTTTTTTTTGACCTATGAATTATTGAGAATTATGTTGTTTACTCTCTATGTGTTTGGAGATTTCCTTAAAAGTTTTTTGTCACTGATATTTAGTTTGATTCCATTATGGCCAGATGCCACACTTTGTATTTTCATTATTTTGAGATTTATGACCTAGGATATGAACTTTGTCTTAGTCACTTTCCTTGTCGCTAAGACACAACACCAAGCACCCACAGCTTAGAGGATGAGTGGTTTAGTTTTGGCCCAAGTCTGACAGGATTCATCTCATAGTCTGTTGGCTTGAGAGCAGGAAGGTCATGGGAGAGGGTCTGGCACAGGACTGCTGCTCATATCATGCCAGGCAGGAAGTGGAGGGTGAAGGGAAGAGCAGGGGAAGGATGTATGCCATCCTGGGGTGTGCACCCAGTGAACTGCCTAGGGTGACCAGACCCCACTTCATAACAGGAGGAATCTACTGATGGGCACAGTGACACCACCATCCAACCAGCTTCCTGGAGCCCAGCCTCGGAACCCATGAGCCTGTGGGGAGATATCCTAGATGTAAGCCACCACGTCCTCTCTTGGCAAATGCCCCCATGGGTGATCAAAAAGAATGTGTTCAACTGTTGTGGAGTGTTGTGTAAGTATCATTTAGGTCCTGCAGTTTGATAGTATTCAGGTCATCTATATCTTTGCTGTTTCATGACTAGTAATAAATTCTATTGTTGAGAGAATGGTGTTAAGTTCTACAGCTCTAACTGTAGACTCCTCTATTCTTTTTCTCAGTTCAGTCAATTTTGCTTTTATTTTGGAACTCTGTTACATATACATTCAGCAATGTTATGCCTTCTTGGTGGGTGATCAGTAGGTAGTGTCCCTCTGCATTACTGGGGGTTTTCTATTGTAAAAATATAGAGATGAGACAGAAGCCCAAATTATGTCCCTAGAAGCGGGGAACAATAAACAGAGCCCAGGGAGGGCTGCTATCTGTTACTTGCAAATCCTGGAAAGGTGGGATTCAAGGCTGCAGATAATAGCTTCTCCTGCAGGTGCCCTGTTCTTGTGATGTTAATGGTTGTCTCCTCCCGTTTGAAGTGTTATCAGTTAGCATTTGTGTGGGCCTAGTGTTAAGGCATATGGTAAAAGATATGGTGATTTATAGTCTATACATTCCTTAGCCTGTTCTTAGCCCTCAATAAAAGTGAGATACTTCTGAGGCTCTGGGCTCACGTGGAGAGAAATCTCAGTGAGACCTCTGAAGCTACATTCATCAGGTCTTCTCATTGTTTCTTTTGGCACCAACTCATAACATACAACCTTCTATGCTATGAAATTGACCTTACTTCACATTAATATAGCCACTTGGTTCCTTTTGATTAATATTTGTATACTATATCTTTTTATTTTCAAACTACATATATCATTATATTTGAAGTGAGTTTCTTTTCTTTGTGGAACTGGGGATTAAACTCAGGCCCTTGAGCTTGCCAGGCAAGCACTTATTCTACTGAGTTATCTCCCCAGCCCCTTGAAGTGAGTTTCTTGTATACAGTATATAGTTAGGTCATAAAATCTGCTGTAAATATCTGTCCACTTATTTATTTATTTTTATGAAATTGGGGATTGAACTCAGGACCTTGCATTTGCCAGGCAGGTACTTATGCCCCTGAGCCATCTCCCTGGCCTTGCCCATTTATTTATATAATTTATATATCATGTGTCTGATATCTAAGGCTTAAGTATGCCATTTAAAAATTTTTTTCCTAATTTTTTAAAATTTTATTTATTTATTTTTTTCTTGTTTCAGAACCTTTATTTGTTTATTCACTCATTTTTATGGCCAGCTCAGCCTGCCCCGAGGGCAGGACTGGCACAGCATGTGGTGCCGGGGATCGAACTGCAGTCCTTGAAGAGGTCCAAGCTTTCCCAAGCAGGCGCTTCAGACCACTGAGCCATCCCGCCGGGCCCCTTTTTTTCTAATTTTTAAAATTTCTGTTTATGCTTTTCTGGGAATTGCTTGACCATTTTTCATACTGTAATTCTCTTTGTTTCACTTATATCGCTTTTCAGTAAATCTTTGTACAGTTTTTTTCAGTGTTTGCTGTAGGAGTCATATTATACATATGTAATAATAATGCAACAGCCAATTGACATTGTTTTACCACGCTACCTCTCTTCCATGTAGAGATAGATCTCTAACTCCCACCCTTCCCACATGTAATTATAATTTCATTTGCATACAATGAGAAATTAACCAATGTTATGCTCAGCTCTTTCCCATCTCCCACTTTCCTTCCTGAGGATTCAACCTAGGGCCCTCACACTGACCTACATCTCCAGATCCTTTTGTACCTTTGAGACAGGATCTTCCCCAAGGTGCTAAGTTGCCCAGGCTTGGCTTAAACTTGTGACACCCCTGACTTCCCCTCCCAGAGTGCTAGGATTATAGACCTCCATCATCATACCTAACTTTCCCCTAGCAAATTCTTACTATGGCAATTAGTGGGTCTATATTTTCCCCAAATATTCCATTTTTATATTAATGACATCAATATGGGGCATTTATATGGTTAAGAAACATTGAATAAAAAGGCATGATTCAAGAAACCATTTCTCTTAATACTTTCATACACTCAAAACTATTGTCCTAATGAGTCTTTGAATACTATTAGAACAGCCATTTCTAGAAAAAACCTAAAATTACATGATCAGTGGAATTATTCTAAATGCTTTGGTTATCAGATAAAAGAGGACCATTTGCGTTTTCTCTAAAAAGCTTATTTTAAAAAGAAACCTGAATATCAAACATAATTTCCCCACACTTCTTCTGCATTCAAAAAAGCACAATTGCTGTTTTTTTTTTTTTTTTTTGTCATAGGGCTATTTTTAGAGTGGAGAGAATGTTGGAATTTTTTTCCTTGTATGACTGTGCAGTGCACCGAGGCTTGTACCATCACCAGTCTTGAGATATAGGATATAGTTATTACAATTGACATTTGTTTGATGCTGATTTCCAGATATGCCTCATGGCTTTTTTACAACATAGTTCCAGGAAAACTAAATTCTAGAGGAAAAGGGTGACTCAAAGGATATTGGATCCCATTGAAATGTTATCTATGTTATGGGGCTTTTGTGCAATCCCTGGTATCACAGTGAACATATTTGTGATTGTTTTATTTTCCCCTCATCCTTTTTCATTTGCCTTTTTGAGACAGGGTCTCACTATGCAGTTCAGGCTGGCCTTGAGCTCACTTTTGTAGCCCAGGCTGGTCTCGAACTCGGACTGATCCTCCTGCCTCTTTTTTTAAAATATTTTATCCACGCAGACAGCTGGCCACATGAAGACCTCAAAAAGATTTTCGTCTCCACCTTACCTACTTTTTTCCCATTAAGCTTTTTGAAAAAGATGTGCTCATAGGTGTCATAAGAAGGGACTAATTTTATCAGATATTCAAGGAAATTATAAAGTAAAATAATTAAAATAATTAGGTCCTGGAGAGGGTCCAGACAGACAATGATTCAACCAAGAGACCCAATTTAAACAGGAACTTAATAAGAAAGGTAGCATTTCAAAATGGCTGGGAAGTTTCTAAGTGGTGAGAAAAGAACTAGTGAATCATGGGTGGGCAGAGTGAAGCTGGCTCTTATTCCACTTGGATCCACGACTTCGACTTCAATATAAAAATCACAAAAGTGGGCTGGGCATGGTGGTGCATGCCTATAATCCCAGTACTTGGGAGGCTGAGGCAGGAGGATTGATGTGTTTGAGACCAGCCTGGGCTACCAAAGTGAGCTCAAGGCCAGCCTGAACTGCATAGTAGTGAGACCCTGTCTCAAAAAAAAAAAAAAAAGAAATCACAAAAGTATTCTTAAAAAGGCTCCCATGCTGGGCATGGTGGTGCACAAATGGAGTTACAGCCACTTGGGAGGCTCAGATAGGATCACTCAGGTTTTGAGACTTGAGTAACACAGCAAAATCCCATATCCAAACAAAACCCAAAACCAAAGCAAACCAAGCCAAACCACACCACACCACACATCAAACCAAACCTTACCATCTTAATAGTGCTGAATTAGTAAAAGAAATTTGGGAGAGGATTTGCATGAATCAACACAAAGACCACAAGGAAATCAAGCAAAGGAAATTATTTATTAGTCCATTTTAGGTATATATAATCACACTCATAGGGGATTGGTACCTGTACATAAGTCTTGATTCTTCCCCTGCTCCGCATTCCCCCACCCTCCTTATTTACAAAGGTTTTCGTTTTCTTTTCCCTTCCTTCCTTTCCCCCTCTTCCTTCCCTAGTTCTCTCCATTTGAATATTTTCTTCCTATTTCATGTTATGTATTTTGGGCCTTATTTATACTTACAAGTTTTTTTTTTTTTTGCATGACAGAAATAATGCATGTCTAATTTATTTCACTTAACAAGATGGTTTCAAGATGAAGGTGCCTCATTCTACAGTAAATGTAACTGTTTTTCACCCCTGAGAATCTAGGCCCGAGAAGTGGAGCCCCTGTGTGAGCGGTTAACGAACTTCTCATGTACTTCCTGCACCACCTTTTGCACGTGGCAGTCTTGGGGAGGGCCACTCTGCCTTCAGACATCGCCCTGAATCCTGGATCCAGAAGGGCAGGAAGAAGGCAGGCGGGCGGGAGGAGACGTGAAGGTAGGGGGGCAGGGGCTGCTTTCACTAATAAACTTCATGGAAGCCCAAGTCGGCTTCATCTCATTTGCTACAATTGCCCCTTGCATGGTTAAGGGTGTGGGGAAGTGAAGGTTGTTTTTTAACTTTCCATTGTATAAAAAGCAAACAAATCATAAATGCTTAATGGATTTCACACGGTCCATAAGGAAAAACAAGATAAACGGTCCTTGCTTGCTCTTTGCCGTCACTTTACTGTTTTTTTCTCTCTCCTCCCCCACCCTTCTTTCTTTTTGCAGTAGCAGGAATTGAACTTAGGACCTTGCATTTGCCAGGCAAGCACTTATTTTATTGAGCTACTTCCCCAGCCCTTTTGTGTTTTTTTTTGTACTGGGGATCGAATTCTGGACGTTGCACTTGTACTTGTTAGGCAGACACTTATGCCTGCTGAGCTATCTCCCTGATTCCCAGACAGTATTTTTAATAGGTCATTGCGACCAAAGTTGAGCTCATCAAGGAAAAGAGAGGGCACAGTGATTTGTCACAATCATTATTTTATGTACTTTCCCAGAGGCACTCTTATCTTTAACCATTTCTTTCTTTTTTTTTTTTTTTTTTTGTGGGACCGGGGTTCAAACTCATGACCTTGCACTTGCCACACAGGCACTTGTGCCTCGGAGCTATCTCCCCAGCCCCTTAACCATTTCTTCAAAATCTTGCATTATTAGTTTAAGACATTTCATTTTTAGAGATGAGGTCTTGCTATGCAGATCAGGTTGGCTGTGAACTCACTATATAGCCCAGGCTGGCCTGGAACTCAAGTGATCCTCCCGCCCCAGCCTCCTGAGTGCTGGAATTACAGGCGTGTGCCACCATACTTAACTAAGACATTTTTATGTCTTTCAGGAGAGAAGGACTGATATAGTCTGTGAGGTGGTGGTCCTCATGGGGTGCTGGTCAGGGGCCTGTTTTTGGAGGTCTGTGAGTACAGAAACATCCTAGAATGTCTTTCAGGAAAATCTGCAATTCAACTTATATTTTTAAGAAGAGGGCTGGCCAAATAGCTCAGCAGATTAAAGCGCCTGAAAGCAGGCACAGGGGCTTGGGGTTTGTTCCCAGGACCTGCTGTGCTGACTTCACCCGCAGGGTGTGCTGGGATGACAACTGAGACTGGGCCTGTCGGTGCACACCTGTAATCCCAGCTCTTGGGAGGCTGTTAACAGGTGGATCACTATGAGTCCGATCTAGTAGTGAGATCCTGAACACCCTGTAAACCCTTAAAGAGGAATTAAGAAATATATGGTTGTCATGGAACAAGCGTCAGAATTTATTCAGTATCAAAGCATGTCTGACATGGAACTGTTTCCTTTGAGGGTCCCATCTACTGACCCTAGAATGTTCCGAGAGAATCCCTGCAGATGTGGGACACCCCAGCATTTCCACAGGACATCATTGCTACCTGTGGAACAGAAACAAAAGCAATACGATAGGGTGCTCACAAAAACAAGGGCGTGCAACGTCGGCGAGCTCACACTGGAGGAAAGGCACGCATGCCCTGGTGAGAAAAGAAGGCCCTCACACAGCGCTCCCAGCTAATTCTAAATCTGGAGGTTTGCAGCAGAGAGGACACAGAACTTCCAGTCAGAGTTCCACCGTTAGG
This sequence comes from Myocastor coypus, assembly GCA_004027025.1. Classification (NCBI taxonomy): domain Eukaryota; kingdom Metazoa; phylum Chordata; class Mammalia; order Rodentia; family Myocastoridae; genus Myocastor; species Myocastor coypus. The sequence continues at coordinate 10,781 of PVJA010013005.1, forward strand.
CGATGTCAGAGAACTCATCTGGAACTAAGATGATCATGGTTTGAATATGCAAAACCATGAGTGTACTGAGTGCCAGATCATTCACCCTGGAGAGGGGTGGTGAGTGCAAGCAGTGTGGAAAATCACCGAGGGAGGGCTTTGCGCTTTCTCATCACTGGAGAATTCACAGGAAAGGAACTCTTGGGAAGATCGTGGGAGAGCTTTCAGGCAGTCATCAGGCTGCTTCATCCTAGAGAAAGGCTTTGATGAGGAGGAATAGGGAAAAGTCTCAGTTCTCTTCATTATTGGATTTCAAAGGACCCTAGGGGATGTACAGGAACTTTCTGGGCCAGTTCAGGGTTAATTAAGTACCAGACTAAAGTACCCACCCTATTACCATGTGGGGACTTAAAGTTTTTTCACACCATCCCAAAAAAGAGCTTCTATTTCTTTTAAAAAATGTATTTAGAATTTTTTTTTTTAAATGTATTTAGTACAAGGTCTACAGGGTCTCACTACACAGATTGGACTTGTAGTGATCCTGTTTTCAGCCTCCCAAGTGCTGGGATTACAGGCATATGCCACCGGTCTCAATCGCAGGCTCAGTACACCGCAGGGGCAGGGCCCACATGCACACGGGGCCTTTCTCTTATTATCTAAAGGCTTTTCATTTTTGTTTCTAATGACTCTTTTTTTTCTTAAACAGGTTCTCTTCCTTTTATTATTTATTTATTTATTTATTTGTCTTTTTGAGACAGGGTCTCACTATGCAGCTCAGGCTGGCCTTGAGCTCACTTTTGTAGCCCAGGCTGGTCTCGAAGTCGTACTGATCCTCCTGCCTCAGCCTCCCAAGTGCTGGGATTACAGGCGTGCGCCACCACGCCTGGCTTCTTCCTTTTAAAAATATTTATTTATTTATATTATGGCTGGCTCAGCCTGCCCTGGGGGTGCGGCTGGCACAGCATGTGGTGCCGGGGACCAAACCAAGGTCCCTGCGGTTGCCTAAGCAGGTGCTTCAGACTGCTGAGCTATCTTGCTGGCCCTGATTCCTCTTTTTTATTCTTTTTAAAAGCTTAAGTTTGGGGGCTGGGCTGACAGCTCAGCGGACTAAAGTGCCTGTGTAGACAGAGTGCAGCAGCTGGGGTTTGATCCCTGACCCCTGGTGTGCTGTGCTGGGCCTGCCCGCAGGGCAAGCTGAGACAGCCATTGATTCCTCCGTGGTGGCATGCACCTATAATCCCAGTGCTTGGGGGCCTGAAAACGAGAGTATCATTATGAGTCTGGTCTATGTAGTGAGACCTATAGATCCTATACTAAATTAATTAATTAATTAAAGCTTAGTTTGCCCCTCTGGGCATGCAATGTATTTCTACTGGATGAGTCATGTCATGCGGACAGGACGCCCTAGGGAGGGAGGACAGGACCTCACTGAGAGGAGCTGGGCTCAGTGACAGATTTTGGGGGTCACAACTTCTAATATCATCCTGACACATCCAAGGCTGGACCTGTGGATCTGATGACCTGCCATGACTGCATCCCTCCACTGCCGATGGCTACGCTGGGCTAGGACATGAGGTGCGTGGCTTTTCCTAGGGCTTGAATGAAACAGAATAACCTGCCTTCGTCAGATACATTCAGAAAACACTAGTCCAGGCTGTTTTGTATTTTAAAGAGCAGAGTTGTATGTGAAACCATTCTTCCCTAGGGAAGGAAAGGATGAAGCACATTTGTCACAGAATCACAAAACCAGCAGAACCTGCGCCGAGGGGACACTCTGCAGGCCACATTTACCAGCTGCTCTCTTACCTGCCAATCCAGCTCCCCTTCCTAGACGAGCAGTCTAAGATTCCCAAAATAATCCTTGCCTCCCACCATCTGAACTTCCCAAGTGCATTAGCAGTGACTCAGGTGTTGTGCATTTCTGGCTCCTGGCTTTCCTTGCAAAAGACAGAAAAGGTAGATGGAGAAGATGGAGAAACTAAGGAGCACCATACAAGGCAATGAACAGAGAGCCACAAGGCAGGGGCGAGTTCCCAAGATGGCCTACAAACATCATCAAGGCTGCTTGCACGGTAAGGCCCAGGTCCCACAGCCTAGTTTCAGTTGCCACACACTGCATCTACTACGGAGACCTTCAGCATCCAGCTGTGGGTGCTGGCCTCGCTGCAGAATTCACCCACTTTCTTGCTCCTTCTTCTAGGCCGATATAGGCCCCAGATCTCAGCCACTGAACCCTTTTGAACTTGTCCCCCTACAACTCGTCACTGAGGCACCTCAGAAGACTCATCCTCAGACAGCTGGAACCTTCCCAAATATTTGTCTTTCCTTGTCTCTCCATGGGCTGGGACTGTCCTGCAGGTTGCGACCAATCCTGAGCTATACTTCTTACCACCCGAGAACAATTTCCTTCATCAATGGCTAGGTAGATTTTCCACTTGGGGCTGTAGTAAGAGCCAGAGGGTAACAAGAGAAGCGGTTGGGGAGATGACACAAAAGTTCTGAGAACACGTCAGGCTGCAAAAGGCCTCTCGAGGTCTGCTTAGAGAATAAAGACCTTTAATCTACATGGCTGACATGATGGAAGCCGGTGGTTCCAGGATAGGTATAGTGGCTCAAGAATGCCATCGAGGGCTGGGGCTCCTTCTCTGTGTCACTCTGCCTCAACAGGCTGGCTTTTCCCATGTCTTGCAGTCTCATGGATTCAAGACTTCCTGCCATTTCCACATAGTTTAATGCAGCACACTAAGTCACATGATTTCTAAGCCAAGTGACAGAAAAGGAAACATAAATGAGCTTGCTGCAGTGACACGCATAGCTGAGGCTGGGCAGGGTGGGCCACAGGTGTGAGGGCAGCTTTGGCGCTGTTACCTCTCTAGCTTCCACCAGTTCTACTAAGGTGGGCCCCTCATCTTCTTGCAAAAAACAAGCCTATTTTTCTTTCCACTGTAGCTTGTTCTGCTCTTCTTCATTCAAACTTTCTCCTCCAGTGGAATTTTGGGTGGCACACTAGTCCACCCAGGCCTGCTCACTCCCCTGGCATCTTGTTACACATTGTCAGATTGATGTCCAGTCTGAGTCAGATAATTTCAAAAGTCACCGGCCAGTATATGCTGGGTTCCAATGCAACAAACTGTGCACATACCCTAGAGTCCCACAATATGGCACAGCCACCAGGGCAGCAGGGCTAGGGACAAACAGGCAGAGGGGAGCCCAGTGGAGAGGACCAAAGGTGAAGCACAGAAGATGGGCTGCTCTAGTGAGTGGTTCCACAGAACTGCAAAGGCCATCGAAGACACCTTGGTCCCAGTGGACACTACCAGGAGAGGAGCCATGTGCTAGAGGACAAAACAAGACTCCATCTCTAGCTATTCCAGCCAATCCTGTGGAGGTTCTGGGCACAGTGGGGTAGAAACTGACCCTAAGGCCTGGCTCGCAGAACTGAGAGCACTCATGGATTCCCAAATCTGCCACGACCCAAGATTCCCCAGCCCCCATACAGAGACTTCAGTGATGTTGGAGAGAAGCCTGATGTCTTGGGATTGTCACTTTCACAGGGCTGGAAATGCTGTGAGACTCTGTCTCTTGGAAACCTTTGTACAGCTTTGACAAGCTCAAGATGGTGGAGGTGGAACTATTTCTGGATGGCCCGTGACCCAGCCATCACACACTGGTGATTCCAGCAAGTAGAATTAAAAACCCTGCAATGGAAAAAGTAGAACTACTAGCTGGGCCTGGTGGCGCACACCTGTAATCCCAGAACATGGGAGGCTGAGGCAGGAGGATCAGTGAGAGTGCGAGACCAGTCTGGGCTACAAAAGTGAGCTCAAGGTCAGTCTGAACTGCATAGCGAGACCTTGTCTCAAAAAGAAAACAAAACAAAAAAATCCTAGAACTACCACCAGTGAAGGTCGGAGGCAGACATAAACTTGAATCCTGGCTCCTCTACTAATTAGCTCTGTGATTCATTCAGGCCAGTGAACTTCTTTGCATCTTAATTCCTTCATTTGTAACACAGGGCAGAAACATGGCTTTCTCAAAGGGTTTTGAAAAAGAGTAACTGAGATATTGCACGTGACACTCTCAGCACAGGGGACACTATACGCATGCTGGTTACTAATGTTAGTAACCCACTAACTGGCTGCTTAGATTTTCTGGTTGGGAATTAAGTGATGTCCCCATGGAAGGCAGTGGGGGGTGGGGAACGGGATGGGGGTAACCTGACTTCACAGCTCTCCATCTGTTGATTGAGACAGACCTGGTTGATTGGCTGGTTTCTTTATTTTTTTTAAGGTCTAGTTTCTTGAACAACTTCCTGAAAGGCTTTGAGAGGCCTTGTCTAGGGTCACCCCCACCCCTGACCTTTGTTCCTCTGAAAGTTTTCATGCTATTAACCACTTTGATTTCTTCCTTCTGTTTTCCCCATATCTTATCAGCTGTGGCCTCCAGCTAGTCACTGTTTAAGAAAATTCGAGAGAATATTCTTGAGGCTTATCAGTGACATTTCCAGCTATAAACTGCCAGGAGGGGAGCGCATGGAGACAGTGACTGGCTGTCTGCTGTGGCCCAGATAAGCATGTGCTTAAGCCAACAGTGGCAGGTGGCAGGCCCACCTTCCTCTCAACACCTGAGCTCCAACCTGCCAGCTGCTCAGCCACTCCAAGTGACCATTCTTTCTGTCCTGCCATGCATGGGTTTGGCTAGGAGAGAGCTCCAAGCTGCATAAAATCTTGAATTCAGACACAGAATGTGTCCTTATTTTTCAGGGGAGACAAGAGATTTTGTAACTAACAAGAACAAAGAGGCCTTTTTTTGTGCTTCCTGTGTGGGAGCCCAGGAGTTAGCCACACACCAAAGGGATGAAGTCACAAGGTGGACAGGGATGCAGTAGCTATTCACCTCTGTCCTCCTGGTTCTCCACATGAGCTCAGACATGGGCCCTACCCTCGAGAGTCCCAGGTGGTCTCTGAGTCAGGCTCACTTAACCGGCACCTCTGCAAGGGCGTTCCCAGCCTGTGCCCTCCCATGGATACTCGCAGGCCAGCACAATTCCTGATGACAACCTCTCTGTGCCACCTGGGGCAATGGGGACCAGGCCTCAATGGGGCTTCGGAGCTAACCTGGATGGCCTGCTTGGTGTAGGGGCTGGGAGGAAGAAGAAGTGACAGTAAATAGGTCACTTTCCTTCCTGTGTGACCTTGAAGAGCATGAGGGACAAGCATCCCACGAGAGGCAGCCTGCATCTTTAGTCAACAGCAAACGTCCTGAACCATCTGCTTGGACCGCAGCCTCCACAGCTGCTGAGATAGCCTCATCCCTGGGTGCGTCATGCTCAGAAGTGCTGTGGAGAATCCAAATGATGAGATGCAGTTTCTCTTTGAGGAGCTTAAACCTGTTGGAGAAGAAAAAGGCACAACCACGTCATGGAGGAAGAGAACATGACCCGGTTCCAACAGGTTTTTAGTTAGCGAATTCTCACAGAAACGTGTGGGGACAGGACAGGAGATGAACTGCAGGCCAGAGGGTCCTGAGAAGAGAAGAGGGGCAGCTGGGCACCTTGAAGGATGGGAGGTGGCCAAGCTGGTGCTGTGACATGGGCGCTCAGCCCAGAGCTGCAGATCCACCCCAGGCCTTCCCTCCACTGCCTGCTGTGGTCACAGAAGGAATGGCTGGGGGCCGGAGAGTCAGTGCACAGGCACGGAGATCTGTGTGTTGGCCTCGGAGGCTTGTGACCCTCCTTTCCCACCACGTCATGGCAGTGTCAAGTCAGGGTCTGGTCGTGCTTTGTGCTGGGAAAGATACTGCTTCAGGGCCACTCAGATGCTAAATCCAACCTCCTTCTACTGGCACGATGCACGTGGCCAAACATTTGGACAGGAGTCTGGCAGAAAATCAAAATGCTCATGCAGCAGGGGAAATCTTTGAATATTATGAATAGGGGAAATTTCCATTCATCCCATAATTCACACTAGAGAGACGCCTGCTGAATGGCTCCCATAGATGAAGCTCTGCTGGAGGGGAACAGGCACGGACTGGAGAAAATCACAGGGTGGAGAGCGCTTGGACTGAGCCTGAACCTACGTCACAGCTTGTGCACATCCCGGACGCACCATGTGATGTTCCAGAAAGCACCACCTCGCTGGCACCTGATGAGCCACTGAGAACGAGTCCTTTGAATATGATGAATTGGGGGCGGCGATCATTTGAGAAGAAATCAGCCCTTATTCATCACTGAGGTTCCGGCTGGAGAGCGGGCGGACGGTCGTCACAGATGACGAAGCTCAGGGGTGCCCCAAGGAGGGAGCTGAGGATGCAGTATAGGAGGGTGCTCTGAGCACTCATGACTTCAAATGTTCACCCAACAGAGAGCCGCGAAGAGGCTGCAGATGCAGGAAATGGCCTTGTCAGTGACTAGACTTTCAGTAGCAGGAACAGAGGGCAGCCAGACTCTGCCTGTGAAGAATGCAGACTCCTTGGGGACAGTGTGCCAGAGGACAGGCAGTCCTGTGGGTGGGATCCCTGGAGACCGCAGGCACAGGTGCCTGATGCTATACAGAAGGCAAGAATCAGGCTCTGCAGCTCTCAGAGTTTCTCTTCCCCAGTGCCCCCAAGTTTCCACCACTTTTCTCCTCTTTCCCTCAGTCAAGTTGTGGTCACTTCCTTCCTGCCTTTGGGGGCATCCTGTCCCTGCATCTTCATGTGCTCTGTTTGGTCTGTGACAGGCAGGAGGCCCCCCCGACCCTCTGCACTATGACCCCTGCCCACGTAACCAGGCCTGTTGCTATGGCTGACTCATTCATTTGTTCATCCCTTCTCCACCTATGTTTGTGACATCCACTCTACTGGGTGCCTCACCCCTATCTGTCCTGGGACGCACAACAGGAAAGGAGGTGGTGTCAATGACGAGTGGCTTGGGTAACCTCGGGAAGACCAGGGGTCAGGAGCTAGTAGCATCCTTGAGATGCTAAGGGTGCCTGTGTCTCTGAGTTCCCAGGGGGAGTGCAGGTTGGAATAGCACCAGCAGGGTGGAAGACCTGGCTTATGCCAAATCCCAGGGCCTTCCGACCACCAGATAGAGACAGTCCTTCAGCCATGACATTCCTTGGGCTAGGCTTTCAGGGGTGAGTGCAATTGAAAGGGCAAGGAAGAAGAGAAGGGGATCGGGAGCAGTGAAGGCCCACTTACTCTTTCAATTATGCACACACATCCCCTTCACTGCGCTCAGGAGCCTGCAGAGTGCCAGGCACTATGCTAGTAGCTGGGATCTGAGTGGATAGTACTCACACAAAGCTGAACATGGTGGCACACACTTGTAATCCAGCATTCTGGGAGGCTGAGGCAGGAGGACTGTAAGTTCAAGTGCAGCCTAGGCAACTTAGCCACTAAAGAAGACACTGTCTCAAAATAGAAAATAAAAAGAGGTAGGATGTAGAGGTAGGATATAGTTCATTGTGGAGGCCCTTGGCTCAATCCTAAGTACAAGGGAAGAAAGAAGGAAAGAAAAAGGTAGCCCTTGCCTTCAGGAGCTCCTTTTAAGAAGGGAGGCTGACAGTTCAGGGTGACAAGTGATTTGCATTGGGAAGTGCTGGGCCCCCAGACACTCAGGGTAGAGGCATACAGACTGACTGGTGGTGCTGACTGAAGGAAGAGGCCGCATCTTGAGCCAAGCTGGGGGCCAGGTGAGGTGGCACACGCCTGTAATCTCGGCATGTGGGAGGCTGAGGTGGGAAGACTGCTGCAAAGCCGAGGCCTGCCTGCATTACATAGTGAGACCTCATCTTAAAAAGAAAAAAAAAATTGTGTGAAGACACGCGGAAGCAAGAAGACCTGTTGCTGCAGGGAGGAGTGGGGGCGGGGGGGGGGGCAGGCCCTGGGAAGATGGAAGCAGGGGGCATCAGGCTGTGGCCCCGGCCTGGCAGCTCTTTCTTTTTTTTTTTTTTTCTCTCTAGAAGCTCATGGCTGAGAAACAAGCACAGATTTGTGCAAAGATTCATTAAACTCAGGCAGATGTGGTCCAAATGCGAGTGTGTGAGTTTTGCCTCTTTTTTTTCACAAAGCAACGTTTCCAAGAAGTGCAGTGCACACAGTAAGCTACAAGGGGCAACCTCCATAGTTTCTGCTCCTCGCAGAAGAGGAACCAGCCTGGGCAGAAGAAGGGCTGCTAATTCCAACCAGCTTGGGGGCCGTCTGTGGGCAAACATCGCCCTCTGGTGGCCATGGGCGGCATTGCCCTGACTAGCTAGACCTTCCCTAGTTCCTCATTGGAAATAGGTTGAAATTAGGCATGGGCTGCATGAAGCTTGCAGACCCCAGGGGTTTCCCCACTCTGCTTTCAGAGAAAGATAATCACTGGAGAACGTATGTATGCATATGTATATTCATACGGTTAGAAAGTGTTCAAAAGAGATTAAAATAGAGGCGACTAATCTTTTTCACATTATTATTCACTCCATTTTATGTATTTCTTTTGTAATCTTGGGGCTGAACCTAGAGCCCTACACATGTTAGGTGAGGGCCGGATAGATAGCTCAGTGGCACAAGCACCTGCCTAGCAAGTGCAAGGTCCTGAGTCCCATTCCCAGTACTGAAAACAAAAACAAAAACAAACAGCTAGGTGAATGCTCTAACACCCAGCAATACTTCCCTTTCATTATTTCAGATGAGGCCTTGCTAAGCTGCCCAGGGTGGCCTGGAACTTTCAGTCCTCCGACATCAGCTTCCTGAGTGGTTGGGATTACAGGTGCGCCCCACCATGTGGGGTATAGGCATTACTTTTGTTGACAAGGGGGAAATACGTTAAAGAGCAGAAGGTACAGAAAAGTGGCTTGGGAGAAGCCCCAGGTGTAGGCCAAGTGGCTGATGTCCAAGCTGAGGGGCAGCTGTGCTCCTATCCAAACCTCAATGTCACCGAGCCACAGAGAGGCCTGCTGAGGACTGGGATTCCTGAGGCATGCTGTCCGCAGAGCCTCTTGGGCCTCATTCTCTGTGCCCTCCTGCTCCTGCACACAGAGTCTCCTGCTTTTCAGATTGCTCCAGGGAAGGTTCCAAACCTGTCTCTCACGCACTGTATGTGAAGTGCGCTCCACCCAGTTACCAGGCAGATAAACTCTACAGAGGTGTTGTGTGAGCCCCAGAGCCAGGGGCACTGGTGGTATAAATCTATAACCCTATCCCTTGGGAGACCAGGGTGGAAGGGTCATGAGTTTGAAATTAGTCTGGATTGCTTAGGAGGTCAAAGCTGGCCTGGATATAGTGAGACCCTGTCTCAAGGCAGAACAAAGATGTGCTTTGTAAAAATGCCACACACATACACATGCACAGAGGTAAGGTCGACTAGAGACACGGACACTGTCACTGTCTAGTGACAGGTCTCTGTGACCACCAGCCACCCTAGTCTTAGTAAATTGCCCTGGTGACTCTGGCCTGAAGTGACCTTCCTGCTACTCAGCCCCTGGGCACTGGTTCACATGTGCCTGCAGTGTTTCTTGACTTCTGAACCTGCTGGCCAATGGGTGTGGCTCATCATGGGATATCTCCAGAGTCTCAGCAGAAGCCTGTGCATGTGACTAACCCTGCCAGGTCACTCCCAGGTGTGGACTCCTGATGGTTCACGTGCTTGGGCCTGGTGAAGCCTTCCCAGGGGCCCTGGGCTCACTGGCTTTGCTCCTGGTGAAGGGGAAATGGCCTCAAAGGGTGTTGCCAGCCTCCCCGTTCTAGCACAGTCATCTGTCGGTCAGAATGATAACCCTGACCCCTGACGAGTGCCTCCATAGGCACTGAGCATGGGCGGGGTCTGCCAGGCACTGGTCACATGCACTTACATGTCACACCAAGGGAACTTACCACCTCACCACTCGGTCACTGTCCTCCCTTCTCACGTGAAGCTCTTCAGAAGAGACGTCTCTGCCACCAGCAAAGGCACTGAAACATCCTGAGGCTGCTCCTCGTTTGGTGGCTGTGTGAAGTCACCCACAGGACCCTCTTTCAGAAAGCCCCCGATGGGCGGCAAACTCCTTGTTCTGTTCTGAAGTCAGAAAATCCAAGTAAGTGGACCCTTGACCTACGAACTCAGTGCATCCACAAGAGCTGGTTGTAACTCCAAGACTATTTTTCCCAAATATCAGGAGCTAGGGAGATGGCTCAGTAGAATAAGCGCTTGTCTGGCAAAATGCAAGGACCTGAGTTCAATCCCTGGTTCCGACAAAAAAAAAAAAAAAAAAAAAAAAAATCAGTAATGCATTCTAAACCTCCCAAAGCACCCCTTAACTAATCTTTTCAAAATAAAAAGCGTTGTACTAATGTGTGTAATTTATCAGAAACACCGATGGTTTTCCTAGTGTACTCATCAAAATGTTATAAAATGTGCCCAGTTTACCAGAAACAACAATTTCGTGTTGTACACACCATTCCAGTTGACATCTGTGGTGGACTGACAACTGGTGGGCAACTTGTAACACCCAGCTGAACTGAACCAGTCTGGGGCTGGGTATGGAAGGCCCCCTGAGGACTGCTGCCAACAACATACAAATGAAAACTGGTGAGGAAGAAGGGCAGAAGCTGGGAGCTGTTGGTTTTCCTGGAGGAGCTTGTCACACTGGCTTCCCTGATAAGAACTTGGCTGTTCTCTTTGAAGGAGCTTGGGACCTTGCTGTCGCTGAGGATGGCTGTCGGGGGAGCTCTGGCTCTTGCTTTGAGCATCGCTTCCTGGCTCCAGTGTAAATCCCTGAGCCTGCTAGCCCACATCCTTCACCTCACTGGCACAGACTTCTTAGCATCCACCACTGACCTTTGGGCCTTCCCAGCCTAGATCCTTGAAAACAGGCCCACATGAGACATTGTTGTAGGCTCTAGGCCCCCAGCTGGACTCATGGGAGGCACTGTTATGGGCTCTAGGTCTTTAACTGGACTCATGTAGGACATTGCTATGGGACCAAAGCCCTCATCTGGGTTCTTTGGGCCTTCACTGTATAGATGGATTTCTGTACTCTCTTTATATGACTTGTTGGGTGACTATGTCTGGTACTGTCTCACCTTGCAAATCCTGACTACATCTTTGGCTTGCGGGAAGGATGAAACAAAAGGTGCTCTTGCCTTTTGGAAGAGTGCTCTTCCATGAGAACATCAGGAATCTGGCTCTGCTATATCCTGTCCTTGTGAAATCCTGCTTCTGGTTCAACCTTCTCAGAACTAAAAACTGGTCTAAGGTTGTCTAGAAGTTTTTAATACGGCTCTGTAGTATGACATGCCACTGTCATTAAGCAAGTGAATGCAGCAACTGGCTGCAAGGGATTTCTCTACAAATGTCTGTAGCTCTGTCCGTTTTTTAAAGGATTTCCTTTATTTCAGAAGAACTCTGCTGCGCTGACATTGCGACTCCCCCTCCTCTTCAGAAAGCTCCTCACTGCCCTGCTCTGTTGCTCAGCCAGAGCTGCTGAAGTTCCTCTGCAGACATCTTCTCTGAGTATTCCCCCAGCAGTTCTTCAACATCACCGCTCTCTACCTGCAAGCCTATGGACTCTGCCACAGTGACGGTGTCCTCAACCACAGGGTCCGCGGAAGGCTCAGGCTGCTCTACACAGCCGCCAGTGTTTCTCCTACTTAACTGTAAGACACACTTTCTTCCAGGTAGATCTCAGTGTCCTCAAAAGACCCTGGCTCATGATTTCTCAGTGAATTAACCCCACACAGGAAGGGATTCTGTAATGTTCCTTCCAGAACATTAAGGGTAAAGTCTGTATCAGAGACCATCTGGAAGCATTTCAGGAAATGTAGATAGCTTTTTACAGTTAGCTATCACCCGCTGGTCCATAGGCTGCAGTAGAGAAGTTGTATTAGGTGGGAGGAGGTCGACTGAGAGCCATGGGGATGCTTCAGCCAATCCTTCCCATGAGTGAACAGGAGCACTGTCCATGAGGAGAGCCTTGACTGGTAAGCTTTTGTCTTCTAGATATTTTTTTCAATAGCACAGAAAGCCTCCCTGATCCACTCAAGGAAAAGTACCACTGTTACCCAGGCTTTTGCACTAGACCCCCACATGATTCCTAGCCTATGCTTCATGAATTTTTTATTTTTTTATTTTATTTTTTTCTTGTTTCAGAACTTTTGTTTGTTTATTTATTTATTTTTATGGCTGGCTCAGCCTGCCCTGAGGGCAGGGCTGGTGCAGCATGTGGTGCCGGGGATTGAACCAAGGTCCCTGCAGCTGCCTAAGCTTTCCTAAGCAGGCACTTTAGACCACTGAGCCATCCTTCCAGGCCCCACTAGCCTATGCTTCATGACTTTATGTTTTCTGAACACTCTAGGGGTCTCAGAGTGATAAACTCAGAGAAACTTTATCTTAGGGTCACCATGCGCATTGGCACAGAGTGATAAGTTTAGCCTGTCCTTCCTAGGCTTGTGGTCTGGTATTTTCTTCTCTTCCTAGCTCATGTTTTCCTTGGTATTTTTCTTCTGGAAAAGGCCAGTTTCATCACCATTGAGAACTGGATGAGAACAAAAGCCTTTTCTCTGTGTCACTGTTTCAGAGTGGTGGATGGAATTTTCAGCAGCCTGTTATCGGCGCTGGCTGCTTCAGCACACCTAGTTATGCTGTGAACCCAGTTCTTGCTTTAAAATTGAAAAAATACCCCTCACTGGCATAAAATGTCTCACCACTATTACTTGTAGAATTATCTTTTGTGAAATTTGCACTTATAGCCCTTTTTGCACAAATTCTAGGCTCAGGCTATCACCTGCCATCTGCCTTTTGTTTATCCACACCAGTAACAGCCTCTACCTCCCTGATTGTGACTTACTGATCCGAGTAACACCTTCAGCAAACTATCTGCCTGATGCACATCCATTCTCTGCGAGGTTGTCGAGATGGGGGATTTCAACACGCTGTACATATGACACAGATCAGTCACATAAAGGGCACATATTTCTCTATAATTTCTTCTTTTTGATTATGTTGCTTTCTTTTCCTTTCCTTCTATCATTACCTTCTTTTCTAGAGTTTTTGGGGCCATCTTGATAGCACTAACTGTAGCAATTATATAAAGCTCTGGCTGAAATCACATTGACAAACACATGGATCTGGGCTCTTATGTGGACTGCCACTTATGTAGGCTCACATATGCTTTTCTGGCACTGTGAATCTTTGCTTGCAACCACACAAGTGGCCAGCATTGGGCTGTACCTTAAAACTTTGGTCATATGGTAAACCTAAAACGCTGCCTATAACCTAAATTGTTTGGAGGTGAGGGCAGTCATAACTCAGGGGTCCAATGTATAATGTTCCTGTGCAAAAAAGTTGTCACTGTCACAGGGGACTGACTACATCCACAATAGAGGACACAAATAAAAAATAGCACATGCTTTTTTTTTGAGATGGAGGTCTCACTAGGCTGGGCTTAAACTCCTGGGCCCAACTGGTCCTCTTGCCTCAGCCTCCTGAGTACTGCTATTACAGGCATTATATTACACGCAAATGTAATTTTTTTTTTTTTTTAAAAGCTGGTTACTGGGGCCCAGCAGGATGGCTCAGTGGTCTAAAGCGCCTGCTTAGGAAAGCTTAGGCGGCTGCAGGGACCACAGTTAGATCCCTGGCACCACATGCTGCGCCAGCCCTGCCCTCAGGGCAGGCTGAGCCAGCCATAAAAATAAATAAATAAACAAACAAACAAAAGTTCTGACACAAGAAAAAAAAAGCTGGTTACTAAATATTATACACATAGTGAAATTAGAAGTCCCTTTTTCCTTTCCTTTCAGTACCAGGAATCAGGGGCCCATCGGGATGGCTCAGTGGTCTAAAGTGCCTGCTTGGGGAAGCTTGGGCGGCTTCAGGGACCACGGTTCGATCCCCGGCACCACATGCTGCACCAGCCATGCCCTTGGGGCGGGCTGAGCCGGCCATAAAAAATGAGTGAATAAACAAACAAAGGTTCTGAAACAAGAATAAAAAAAAAAAAAAAAACATAATAATAAATAAAAAAAGTACCAGGATCAAACTCAGTACTTCACACTTCCAGGCAGATACTTGTGCTGATGAGCTATATCCCTGACTCTCCTCTTGTAGGTGTATTTGTATTTTCTTTTTTTTTTTTTATGGGACCAGAGTTTGAACTCATGACCTTGCACTTGCCAGGCAGGCACTTGTGCCACGGAGCTATCTCCCCAGCCCCTGTATTTGTATTTTCACATACAAGGACAATCCCTTGACAGAGTGCACACATCTGGCGAGAGGATGAGAAAACAAGAGACTAAGGTAACAGGTGAGGAACAAGTTGGGAGGAGACCTGAGCTCTGCTAGCTCCACATTCGAGGCTGTGGCTGCCTTACAGGTGTGGGCAAATAACTCCAAGGGCAGACAGAGCCAGTGGGAGCACCTGGCTCTTCAGGGTAGGGCCAAGGCTCCAGCAGGGGGACCCAGCCTGCTTGGGAAGGTGAAGGTAGGGGCAAGTGGCACTCAGGGCAGAGCTGGGCTTCTATGGACTTGCACTGGATGAAGATCCATATCATATGTACTGTAAACAGCAAGGAAAGGTAACTTCCATGTGTCGGTACTCTGCCATTTATGAACTACCTTCTTGCCTGTTGTGAGTTGTGTGTGTGTGTGCGCAATGCTGGAGATCCAACTCAAGGCCTCAGCACTGAGTTACATCACCAGCCATTTTGTTTCTTAGTCTCACCAAGTTGCCAAGGCTCCAAGTGCTGGGACTGCAGTGTGTGCCACCGGGCCACTTCTTATCTGTTATTTCACTTGACATTTACAGATGCTCAGGGGGCAAAGGACTTGCTGATAAGAGCTCAGCTAGTCTGCGGGATCCAGGGCCTGACCCCAGCTCGTTCTGGGGCCAGGTGGCTATATTTGAGTGGGGGTGAAGATGGAGAAAAGCTTGAACTGAGGATCCTAAAATTATTATCTTTAATTTTTAAAAGAATCCTTTATTCATTTATTTGGTACAAGGTCCTGCTACAGCATGCAGTACCAGGGATTGAACCCGGGTCCTTGTGCTTGCCAGGCAGGTGCTTGGACCACTGAGCTAGTGCTCCGGCCCCAGGATCCTAAAATTATTAACTAGGCACACAAAACCTAGAGAACAGAACAGATGTGGGGCTCAGCACCAGACCCTGGTGATGGTCCCAAGGACTGAGCACCCCAGGGTTGCTGAGTGACCAAGATGCTGGCAGGACACTTGGCCAAGCATGGCAGCTGCCTTCTGACCAGTCCAGAAGTGTCTCAACACCTCACCTACCATCCCATCTGTCCTGGTGGGCACAGGATGAAGGTGATCCTGCCTTTGTCTCCTCTACCTCTGTGTCACTTAGACCTCTGCACTAACAAGAGATGTTAGAACTGTCCAATATGTTGGTTATTTAAGTACAGCAGCTTTTTGGTCAAACCACACTCCAAAGTGAAGGAACTCAGTGTCTGCCCAGTGTAGGCTTCCAGGGACATGCCCAAGTCTGTGGAGTCATTTTTGGCTCCTCTTCTCACATAAGAGCTTTTTCTTTTCTTTCTTTTTTTTTTTTTTTGGTCCTTCTGAGAGAAGGTCTTGCTATGCAGTTGAGGCTGCCCTTGAGCTCACTCTTGTAGCCCAGGCTGGTCTCGAACTCGCACTGATCCTCCTGCCTCAGCCTCCCAAGTGCTGGGATTACAGGCATGCGCCACCAAACCCAGCTTCACATAAGAGCTTAGTGAGAGCTTCTAATGGTAAACAGGCACCCATGGTGTTTTTATTTGGCTCTTGCAGGGGTGTTTATAGCTATATGTGAGGGGATGGACTGAGTGCTGAGACTCTGAGAAAGCAGGATATGTGATACCATATATCTTCCAGGATGGCTAGATAGACAGACATGCCGCCACCCTCTTGGGTAGGTGTGTTCTCTGCATTCTCAGCCCCCTGAAGCAGGCCTTCCACTGTGAACACTAAAAAGGGGGTTGCTGTCCCATGGGGTTCCCTTCCAATCCCAAGCATAGGTTCATGAAAGAAGGAAAGCAAGGCCATCATCAGTAAAGTCTTTGTGAACCTAGTCATGAGTGTGGGCTAGCTACAAGGTTTCGGGATGACATTTGGGAGAGCTTGATACTGTGCACAGTGCCAGCCCTTTAGGAGAGGAGGCCATGCAGGCACCTGTGGAGACAGGAGAGGCCTGTCTTCCCTCTGGTGTCCCCTAATGTCCTCGGGGCTCTGGGCACTCTAAGGTTGTAGGCCACAGAGAAGGCTGGACTTAGCTAGTCTGTAGCTGGAATGCTCCTTCCTGCCTTTGACACTGGAAGGTGGGGTCCTGCTTCTTA
>PVJA010013005.1:27135-50664 GCA_004027025.1 Myocastor coypus
TTTTTTTTTTTTTTTTTTTAATTTTATTTATTTTTTTCTTGTTCCAGAGCCTTTGTTTGTTTATTCACTCATTTCTATGGCCGGCTCAGACCGCCCCGAGAGCAGGGCTGGCGCAGCATGTGGTGCCGGGGATCAAACCGCGGTCCCTGAAGCTGCCCAAGCTTTTCCAAGCAGGCGCTTTAGAGCACTGAGCCATCCCGCCAGGCCCTGCAGTACATCTCTTTAAAATTAGTTTCTGGGGCTGGGTCTGTAGCTCAGTGGTCCAGAGCTTGGTGGGCTTGCACGAGGCACAGACTTCATCCCCAGAGCTAAAACAAAGTAAGACGAAGTATAAAGGGAAAACTCTTACAATTCTATCTCCCAGATATAGTCTAAATGTGAATCATCTAATTAACAAAATATTTCTTCAGTATTGGGAACTGAAATATATCTCTATAGACTATTTTTATTTTTCATTTTAAGACTGGGTCTTGCTAAGCTGCTAAGTTGCCCAGGCTGAGTTTGAACTTGTGATCCTCTTGCCTCAACCTTTCAGAGGGCTGGAATTATAGGTGTGTGCTACCATGCCTGGCTTGATTCAACTTTTTTTTTTTTCAACTTTTTTTTTTTTTCTTTTTTTGTGGGACCAGGGTTCAAACTCACAACCTTGCACTTTCCAGGCAGGCATTTGTTTCAACTTTTTTTTTTTTTTTTTTTTTTAAGATTTTTTTTTTTTTTTTTTTTTTTTTTTTTTTTTTTTTTTTTTTTTTTTCTTTTAAGAATTTTTTATTTTATTTTTTTTTCTTGTTTCAGAACCTTTATTTGTTTATTCACTCATTTTTATGGCCGACTCAGCCCGCCCCGAGGGCAAGGCTGGCACAGCATGTGGTGCCGGGGATCGAACCGCGGTCGCTGAAGCTGCCCAAGCTTTCCCAAGCAGGTGCTTTAGACCACTGAGCCATCCCTCCAGGCCCCTGTTTCAACTTTTGATAAAAGCCATAGTTTTTAAAATTAAATAACCTTATTACAAAGAAAATCTAATTTAGATATATTATCATGACTATATTTCCTAGATTGTACCATAAATGTCTTTGTTTCGAATACCCTGTCTCGGGGCTGGGGAGATAGCTCCAAGGCACAAGTGCCTGCTGGGCAAGTGCAAGGTCCTGAGTTCGAACCCTGGTCCCACAAAAAAAAAAAAAAAACGAAAACCATTAATACAGCCAAGAAAGTTCAACTTTCCAGAATCTAAACTACTTGTCCCTGACAGCTTCTAAAGCTGGGAAGGGTGCCCCCCATTCAGACTCCTTGTTGTACTTCTCTTATTTATGTATTTTGGTGGTACTGGGGCTTGAGCCCAGAGTTTTTGTACTGAGCTATATATATCACCAGCCTTTTTATGTATATGTGTGTGTTTTTTGAGACACAGTCACTAAGCTGAGTCATTAAGTTGAGACACTCACTGAGTCACTAAATTGCCAGGCTGGGCTCCACTCTGAACTCCTTCTGCTTCAGCCTCCCAGAGGTCACAGATTACAGACAGCACCATACCTGGCCTTATTAGCTGCTATCACTGTGTAAGATTGCCCTGAAACTTAGCAGCACACAGCAATGCACTTTTATGACCTCACACAGCTCCCAAAGGCTGGGCACCTGGGAGTGGCTTGAGCTGACTGGGGCCAGTTCAGGGCAAGATGTCTGCTGAGCCTGAGAGTTTTTTTAAACTTTGGATTTGTGTCCTTAGAGGTAATAGTTCTTCTAAGAACATAGCATAGAAAGATAACAAGTTTCAGGGCCTTGGAGATGGTATCTCTCAGCAAGAAGCTACAGTATTGCATACAGGAGTTTCAAGAATAGATTTAGTGCGATCATGTTTCACAGTAAATGACTGGGTATATAGCTCAGTGGTAGTGCTTACTAGCATGTGCAAGGCTCTAGTTCAGATCCCTAGTAATTACAAAAAACAAAACTCAAAAACATAAAGCCAGCACTTAGGGGGGCCAGCCGGATAGCTCAGTGGATTAAAGCACCTACTTAGGCAGGTACAGGGACTAGGGTTCAAAACCTGGTATGCCGGGAATTGTTCAAGCCCCGTCCCTAGGGTGTACTGAGATGGAGACTGAGACTGGGCATGGGGGCATGCGCCTGAAATCCCAGCTCTTGGGAGGCTGAAAACGGAAGGATCACTGAGTCTGAGCTGTGTGGTGAGACCCTGTAGACCCTGTACTAAATATATATATTTTCTTAGATGCTAAAACCAGCACTTAATTCTGTACTGGGAAAGGTGAGTATGCATTTTTCTGTAGAAGATGGTTAAAAATGGATTTAGATAATGACTTCAAGGAAGCCTACCCACGTGAAAGTGAACTCAAGAGGTGGGGAAAATCCCCTTGGTCTGGAGACCATCTAGAGACTCATTGATGCCCAAAGATACAATACAGTGGCACCTTAGTTCATGAACATCACTCCTTCCACAATTCTGGTGGCAAACAGAATCAGATGAGAACCAGATCAGACATACAGGAGCTGAGATGAGAAAAAAGGTGTGGGGTCAAAACTGATCTGGCTTAGCTTCCACGGAGGCCTGCCCTGTCCCTGTTTTCACAGATCAGTTCTCTCTTCTCCTCCCCGGAGGTCTTGCGTTGCTGAACTCTCTTTCATTCTCTAGGAGGAATGGCACACCTCCTGTGCCCAGGCGACATTCCTTATGGGAGCTCCTCAATGGGCCCCTTGCTGTGCCTCTCCGGTGGCTGCCACCTGGGCAGAGCATGCCTCCCTGGGACATTGCTAAATGACGTGTGAATGCCACTCTGCTGCTGGATGATTCCTGGGCAAAGACTCTCCCCACAACAACCCTGTTCTTCCTCCTTACCCTCCACCCCCAGACCTCTATCCTGCGTTCCAGGGCCCTGGGGGATCTGTGACATGAGGACTCTTGCTGCTGCCACTCTTGACTGTGAAAGTCCCCAAGAGGCTCACTTGTGCCACAGGAGGGTCACACTTCACACTTCATGTGCCTTATGGGCTCCAGTATTTATTGGACTTCTCAAATATATTTTTTAAATAAAAAAAAACACACCTTGATTTTACAAATATTCAGTGCCACTAAAGTAGAGAGGATACAATTAAGAATTCACACGCTGTTGGGCTGGAGATATAGCCTAGCAGGTACAAGGTCCTGAGTTCGATTCTTGGTCCCCACACACATACACCAAAAGAAAATTTCTCAAGAATTCATTTGCTGGGCTGGTGAGAAAGCTCAGAAAACTAAGTGCCTGCTTATGCAAGCACAGGGACCAGGGTTTGATCCCTGGCACCACATGCTGTGCCAGTCCTGCCCTTGGGCCCACTGAGCTGACCACTGAGATTGGGAGTGGTAGCACATTCTGTAATCCCAGCACTGGGGAGGCTGAAAACAGGAGGATCACTATGAGTTGTAATAAGATCCTGCACCAAATACATTTTCTAAAAAAATTGAATTCACTTGCTGCCATCCTTGTATCTTCCAGGCTGCAAATGGTGTATTTTATTTATTTATTTATTTATTTATTTATTTATTTTGTGGGACCAGGGTTTGAACTCACGACCTTGCACTTGCCCAGCAGGCACTTGTGCCTCGGAGCTATCTCCCCAGCCCCTTTATTTTATTTATTTATTTTTTCTTGTTTCAGAACTTTTTTTTTTAAGATTTTAAAAATTTTTTATTTTATTTTTTTTCTTGTTTCAGAACTTTTGTTTGTTTGTTTATTTACTTTTATGGCTAGCTCAGCCCGTCCTGAGGGCAGGGCTGGCACAGCATGTGGTGCTGGGGGATGGAACCTCGGTCCTTGCAGCTGCCTGCAGGCGCTTTAGACCACTGAGCCATCCTGCCGGGCCTTGTTTGTTTGTTTATTTATTTATTTTTATGGCCGGCTCAGCCTACCCTGAGGGCAGGGCTGGCGCAGCATGTGGTGCTGGGGATTGAACTGTGGTCCCTGCGGCCACCAAGCTTTCCTAAGCAGGCGCTTTAGGCCACTAAACATCCTGCCAGGCCTCAAATGGGGAATTTTAAAGCAAATGCCTGCAGGGGACATGGCTCAGTGGCAAAAGTGCCTGCCTGTTAAGCACCAGGTCCTGAGTTTGATGCCCAGTACCAAAAAAAGAAAAGTTTAAAGCAAATGTCAGATACCACACCTTTATTCCTCTGATGAATAACCCATTGTATGCCTCTAGCAGAGGATTAAATAATACTTATAGAACAGAATTTAAATGTGTACAATAGTTTAGTTGTCTCTGTGTGCACACATTGGTCATGATGTCTCAACAATAGCCCAATAGCCTTCCCTTCCTCCTCACCCAACACTGTTTTCCCAACCTCTTTTTACAGTATTGGGAACTGAACCTAGGACCTTGCCCACGAGCTAAATGCAATGTAGTTCTCTAGGGCTCTTATCTTTTTATTTTAAAATTCTTTTGTGTGGTATTGGCAACTGAACTCAGTGCCTTTCCACTGAATCTTACACCCTTTTTAAGAGGACAATCTTGCTAAGTTACTAAATTGATTGAATTGGGCTCAAATTTGTGATCTTCTTGCCTCAGCCTCCCAGACTGCAGTTGTTGGCATGCACCACCACACCAGGCTTTTTCTTTTTAAAGTATAACTCCAAATTATTATCTCAACTAAACATCTTAAGCAGTTATTCCTTAATACTGTTAATGTCCACATGTCCCTAATTTTAAAAAATTCATTTGTTTGGTAGAATCATGATTCGAATACAGTCTACTGTGCACGATGCCTTTGGCCAGGAAGTTTCTTCACCTATTGGTCCACTTTCCTCTTTACACTATCTATCTATCTATCTATCTATCTATCTATCTATCTATCTATTTATTTACACTGCTTAAAAAAATTGTAATTTGCTTATTGAAATACTGCATTGTTTATACTCGAACAAAAGCATACTTGATGGTTGGCCTCGGTTTCCCCTTTTCTAGTAGAAGAGAACTGGGCTAGATGGGGTCGGGGGGCTCCACTCGGAACCTCTGCGAGCCCCTACGACCACCAGCATCTTTTGAGCGACTATAGTCAGAAGCGGGCCAAATTCTCTCCGCGGGAACCTGCAGAGAGAGCCGAGCGGAGGGAAGCAGGAGCCCAAGTCTGGAGGGCAGGACCAGGCTGGCGCCGAGGCGGCGCGACAGTAACATCCCTCCCTTCCGTGGCGGCCACTGCCCCCTCGCGGGTCCCTGGAGATCAGTCGTCCCTGTACCGACTAGGGGTTAGAGGCCGAGGTAACCCAAGAAGTGGTTTACTGTAGGACAAGAACTCCTCATTGTGCCAAGGGCGAATGGGGCTGCTTACTTTGTCCTCGGAGACTGCGGCTTGCCTGCGGGGGCGGTTGGCGAACGCTAATTGCAGCTGTTAGGCGGCTACGGCGCGCAGCCGGCTTCGGCCCAACTACAACTCCCAGAGTCCTCTGCGACGAATGGGTTACCATGGAGACAGGCCGGGACTTGAAGATTCATTGGCATTCCAGCCGTTGGTGGCTTGGACCTTCAGGCTGCCGTACGCAGGTTGCCGTGGCCTCCCGCATGGCTTCAAAACTGGCTGTCCACGCTCTCCCGCCCTCCAACCCTTACCTGTGGTGACCGGGATATTTTACTACGGCCTGTGGATAGGCTGAACTACATCTCCCAGAATGCCCCAAGCACATACCACTTCCGATTGTGAGCAACATGTTGTCCTGGAGCTGTCTCAGTGTATTTGGGCCATTGAGGCCCCGGGGAATAGAGGAACAGAAGTCAGAGAAAGTGTCTAGAGAAGGCTGGAATGATTACTTTGGTAATAAAGCAAGTCGGAGGACACGTCTCCTAATTTGCCTCTTCTGTTTCTAAGGACGCTGAAGGCCAGCAGAAGCGGCGCACAGCCTTGTGGGAAGTGCACGAGTCGCTACCCCCAAGATCTATGGGAAATGTTACCCTCCTTTCTCCTCCCTCCCCGCCCCAATTTAGCACTAGAGCTCAGCCAAACATAGAGGATAGAAGTCTCAACTCTTCTACTCCCATTTTGAATACTTAAGCATAGATTTTTGCCTCCTAAATATTTAACAGAAGCTGTCCTTTTCCCTCCATGTCTACCTTCACTGGTGCATTTCAGACATTGTACTGTTCCTAAGTGGAGCTTGTCCTCAGTCTCTTCCTATTAGGTCTATTCTACATTCTTCTCCCACCACAGTAACCTGTCCCTGCTCTGCTGAAGGTTCTTCAGTGCCTAACAGAATCAAGTCAACATTTTTAGACTGGCGTGTATATTAGACCTTTATCTATGAACTCCTCTGTTCTCATACAGAAGAATCATAAGATTGTTGCTCATCTCATTTGTGATTTTTTAAAATATAGAACTCAGCTTATTGCTTTTAACAGTCACATCTTAAGAATGATAAACTCCATGCAATGAATTTGCAAGATATATATATTCTTAAAGTTAGAAGTAGTGGTACACTCCCTGTAACCCTAGCTATTTAGGAAGCCCAGGTGGGAGGAATGATTACCTACTTCAAGGCTAGCCTGTGTGATTTAGCTAGGTTTTGTGTTGAAGAGAAGAAAAGGTGTGGATGTAGTTCAGTGGTGCAGTGCTTGTATAACTTGGAGGCTCTGGATTTCATTCTCAGAATAGGCTGTGGGTATCACAAACTTTAGAACTGTAAATTTAAGAAATGGGTTATATGTTTTTCACACAATACCTTGAATATGTAACATCTACTATTACTCTTAATCCAAAGAGTAAATCTACACTGAACCTTGGGACAGGACAGAGCCTGCCCCAAGGCTTAGATAAGGATGAACTATTAGAATGCAGGAAGAGAAATGATGTGTTGCTCACTTCAAAGCTTCAGGAACTTTCCCTTTGAAGAGGCAATAGTTGGCAGACACAACATTTCCACTGGCTTTTAACTCAGCAGGAAGAATGTTCCATATCACCAATGTAGAAAATTTTTTAACTGATAATGCAGTTTAGATAGAAGTCATATCAAAAGTATGTAATTTGTTCTTAATTTTAAAAGCTGTTACCTCTTTCCTCATTTATTTAATTTCTTTGGTTTTGGTTTCAAAAACGTGAAATTATTTTTTTTTCTTTTCAGAATCAGGGATTGCCAAGCAAGTGCTTATTCTATTGAGCTATATCCCCAGCCCCATAATTTTCTTCTTTAATGGAAAGTTGCATTATTTTATTTATTTTTTATGTACAGGGTCTACAGGATCTCACTATGTAGATGAGACTTGTAGTGATTCTCCTGTTTTCAGCCTTCCAAGTGCTGGGATTACAGGCATGCACCACCATGCCCAGTCTCAGTTGTTACCTCAGCACCCGCCAGGGGTGGGTTAGGGATTGCACAGCACTCTTGGGATTAAGCCCTGGCTGCTACACTCTGCCCAAGCAGGTGCTTTAGTCCGCTGAGCTGGCCCTAAGGTGCATTTGTTGAGAAAGCATAAGCCAATGCTTATGCCAGAACATCCATGTAATTCTCAACTATTGAGCAGAGAAAGCTGAAGTAAGTCAAGGTCTAGAAGAACCATATTTGTGTGTGCAATTTTCTGAATATGTACATACCCAGCTACTAAGTGGACTATCAAGTGTTACTTTTTAATTGAGTTCCTGTATGATCTGAGTTGCCAGGAAAGTTCCACTCTTTCTCATAATGATTTAGCCTCCTTAAGAGACAGAAGGGCCTCCTAGACTGAGCTTGTCCTCAGTCTCTTCCTCATAGGTCTATTCTACATTCTTCTCCATAATGATCTCTATGGCTTTGACTGACCAATTATGAGATACAAGGCAGTCAACTTACAGTGCATGAGAATAGGTGGCCAGTTTTTAACAGTAGATGGAACTTCAGAACACTACTTGTCATTTGGTTCCAAGAATTATGATGTTAGGGGCCAGGGAGATAGCTCAGGGGCACAAGTACCTGCCTGGCAAGAGCAAGATCCTGAGTTCGATCCCCAGTTCCACTAATACAAACAATCATGTTAGTTGTATGTGTAACACACTCACCAGCCATTGCCTGCCTGGACTCAAATCTAGTTAATATAGTCCTTATCTGCCTTGCTCTTATTGTAGTGTGTTATTCACCTTTTTGTTACTATAATAAAATAACTGTTAGCCAACTTAATACCAGTAAAGTTTTGTTTTTGGCTCATAGTCTTAGAGGATTCAATCCAATGTTGGTCACATTGGTTTCGGGTCTGTGGTGAGATAGCACATCATGCCTGGGGGAACAAAACACTGCAAACCTACTCATCTAATGGCAGTAGAGAAGTGGAAGAGAAAGGAGGCCGATGTCCCACCACCCACTGGAGGCATGTCCCCAAGGACCTAATCTCCCAATTGGGAACCAGCTCTTCATGGTTCTTACCACCTTCCAATGGCAGTAAGATGGAGTCTAAGCTTTTCACATATGGGCCTTTGAGACATGGCTAAGATGCAAATCATATCCCTGTGGTTATTGTTGCTTTACCAGTCTCAGAGGGTATCTTAGTTACTTTCTCCTTGGTGAGATACTGTTGTAGGCAGCTGAATTAGATAGAAATATTATAGGCAGTCAGACAGGGCCAGGCCCTCAAGGAGACAAGATGGAAGACAAAATGACTATACAGCTTTACAAGAGGCAGACACCCTGGCTGTGGACCAGACCTCAAGACAAAAGAAGAAACAAAAGTAGCTACATACTTCCCTAGGAATGCTCGTCAGGGATTGAATTCTCTTTTTTTGAGACGGGATCTCACTATGCAGTTCAGGCTGGTCTTGAGCTCACTTTTGTAGCCCAGGCTGGTCTCGAACTCACACTGATACTCCTGCCTTAGCCTCCCAAGTGCTGGGATTACAGGCATGAGCCACCACGCCCAGCAGGGATTGATATTCTAAATAGGCATCAATTGGGCCTGGCAGGATGGCTCAGTGGTCTAAAGCACCTGCTTAGGAAAGCTTGGGCGGCTGCAGGGACTGCAGTTTGATCCCTGGCACCACATGCTGTGTCAGCCCTGCCCTCAGGGTAGGCTGAGCTGGCCATAAAAATAAATAAATAAATAAACAAAAAAAAAAGTTCTGAAACAAGAAACAAAATTAAAAATTAAAAACTAAATAGGCACCAATCACCTTAAAAAGAGCCTAAATGAGTCAGTAACCCAACTCCAAAAGGAAGAGACCCTGTTCCTATTCAAGCCTGCTTGCTACATGACTCCCTTCCGCATTCGGTATTGCTTTAATCAATTTTACCTGAGCAATGGTGCTTGTAACCTCACTGGTTGAACATAATGTTGTCCCACCTCATGCCTACCTAAGTGAGTTTCCATGGTTTCTACCTTGGACCCACCCCACTGCATGGTTTCACACTATAAAAGTCCCTGGGAGAGACAGTTTCCTGGAGACACCCACTCAGGACCCCTTTCCTGTCCCCCTTTTGGACAAGAGCTTTCTTTCCCTCAATAAATGTTCTGCTCATTACCTCCGTTTGTTCCTAGAATTCATTCTTCAGTTTTAGAGAACATGAACTCATCCCAGGTACTTTTCAGGTTGGGAGATCAGTTTTCCCTATATCATTTGGAGGTTCCCTATTAGAGGTATCCACCCCAGATCAGTTGTTTCTTCCTGCATCAATACAATGCATGAGACACAACTTAAAGGAGATGTTTAGGCTTATGTTGTCTCATGCTTTCAGGCCACAGTTATCAGGCTCCAAGGCAAATAGGCATGCTGGAAGTCTGGGTCGATTCACCCTTCATTCTTTGAAAAGAACCACATAAAATAGGTTACATATCAAGCAGTTAATGAAAATATTCTGACATAGGCTGGCAGGAACTTAGCCCTGTATTTCCTCTAAAGCAAATCTCAGTATCACCTGATAGGTTCTGGCCCTAATATGAATTGCTGAATCATTATGGT
Source organism: Myocastor coypus (assembly GCA_004027025.1). Lineage (NCBI taxonomy): Eukaryota > Metazoa > Chordata > Mammalia > Rodentia > Myocastoridae > Myocastor > Myocastor coypus. The sequence goes on from PVJA010013005.1 coordinate 37,031, forward strand.
GGTCATCTAATATGGCTGAAGCCCTTAAACAACAGTTTATCTTCCCAAAGACCACTTCCCCTTCTCCAACTCAGCCTGGGGTGCAATTTCCTTCCACCTGTCTTACCACCTCAGGGAAGGCCCGAACCAGCTCCTCAGGTAAATCTAAACATCCTCCTCAAACCCCAGCCCTGGCAAAAGGCAATAAGAGCCTCAGCTTCCCTTTGTTCCAATTCAGAGAATTCCTTATTTTTCCTGAATTCTCTCCGTGTCCTCCAAGAAAATAAAGCCCCTTTCCTTTTTTTTTTGTCTTTTTGAGACAGGGTCTCGCTATGCAGTTCAGGCTGGCCTTGAGCTCACTTTGTAGCCCAGGCTAGTCTCGAACTCACACCGATCTTCATGCTTCAGCCTCCTGAATGCTGGGATTACAGGCTTGCGCCACCATGCCCGGCTTCCCTTTTTCTTTCTGCCTGTTTCTGTGCTGCAACACTGTGGAAAACCTATCATTACCAATTTAGCATTTTTGGTGACTTTATTTATTTATTTTTTTGTTGGCACTGGGGTTCGAACTCATGACCTTGCACTTGTGCCATGGAACTATCTCCCCCGGCCCCTCTTGGTGACTTTATAGAACATAATTACTGTGACTAACAAGAATCAGCTTATTTCAAAGTTTCATTCACGATTCTGGAAGCCAGAAGTCCAAAATCAGTATCACCAGGTCCAAAGAAGGTGTCACCAGGACCATGCTGCTCCCTCTGGAGTTCCAGCAGAGTTTATTTCTTGCCCCTTCCAGTTTCTGGGGCTCCTCTCATGCCTTGGTTTGTGGCCGAATCACTGCAGCATCTCCAATTCTCTTTCTCTGCTGTCCTCATGTCTCTTTTCCCTGTCTCTATTACAGCACCTTTATAATTCCATTTGGCATTCACACAGATTACCAGTTATGGAAAATGAAGACTACTTTGTTGTGGTGGTTGCACTGGGAATTGGACACTAGGGTTTGGACTGAGCTCTGTCTGGCCCTTTTCGTTTTGAGTCAGGGTCTTGCTAAATTACTAAATGACTCAGGTTAGGCTAAACCTTGCAATCTTCCTGCCTCAGCCTCCCACAGTATCGGCATCACAGGAATGAAACAACATGCTCAGCCCTTTTCATGTCAAACTAAAACATAATACTTAATCTTCTGACTCTATCTCAGTATTATTTAGAAAAAAAACCAAACAAACAAACAAACAAAAAAAAAAAAGAAGGAAGGCTGCAAGAGGAAAAGGGTCCCTATAGAGATAAGAAATTAACATCTTAAGAAGTGGAGACTAATACCAAGCCCAGAGACAGCAGTGGTCCGTTAACTGGGGATTCTGGAAAGCTGGGATTCAGGGAGGCAGATAACAGCTTCTCCCGCTGGCTCTGTTTCGTTGTCTCCTCCCTTACTTGGAAAGTTTTCAATTAGCATTTGTGTGAACCTAATGTTAGGCAAATGGTGGAGGTAAAGTTTGTAGCCTTCCTTTACTAAGATGATTATATATGGTCCAAGCCCAAAATAAAACTGGGATGCTTCTGGAGCTCGGAGCTCACTGGGGGGTGGGGGTGGGGGTTTCAGGGAGTTCTCTGAAGCTAAATTCATCAGGTCTTCTCATTTCTTTTGGCACTGACTCATAACTTACAACAGGTCCCCCACCCAGGTACCAGGGATCAAACTGGGGACTTTGTGCTTGCCAGGCAGGCACTTAAAGCACCTAGCTATATTCCTAGAGGTCACTGGGGAAAAGGTTTTGTTGGTTTTATCATGTTCTATACAGTCAACAGCTAGAAGAGTGCTTTACACATCATGGTAGATGCTCAAATAGTTGGAATTTGTTGACTGAATCAAGAAATGAAAATCACATCCAAACCAATACACCTGGATTAAACTGCTATTGTGTCTTTGGGCTATGATGGCTACAGTTCCACAATTTGTATAGTTTGACATACATGAAAGGGGTGGGATCCCTCAATTTTCCAGCTTTTTGGGAAGGCCTGGGGAATCCAGTGAAAGGATTTTCCCACCTGAACTGATAGAAGATAGCACGAGTCAATTCCTGGCTGATTGCTACCTTCTGGGAGAAGAGGACAATTTCTTCTGTTGGCACAGGGATAAGAACATATGAGTAGTGGGTATGAGCGCAGTTCTGTGTGCAGGAGCAGTTGACTGCATCAGGAGGTGGACATCCCGGGGGAAGGCTGCTAGGTGATGATTGACATCTCCTCCCTGTCTCTGCTCTCAGACATGGAACTGATGATATTTTTCAAGTATTTCATGAATTCCATCCGGATCTCTTCGGGCTCATCCTCAAGATTGGAGTGTACCAGCTTCAACTTGTTGAGTGGTGGCGCTTAAAGAGAATCAGGTCAGTTAGGAGTGAACTTTCCACCAGGGGCCCTCTCTAGCTCCCAATGACTTGAGACTTCTAGAACTTTCTAAAGTTCAGAAATGAAGCTGTATCTTGCTTGACACAGCAGAGAAGGGTTTCAGGATGACACCACCTGGCAATAGGATAAGAACTACACCAACCATCCTCTGCAGTTTTGTTTTTGCGGTGCTAGGGATGGAACTTGGGGCCTCACTCATGCTAGGCAAGGGTTTTGCCACTGGGTTGCACCCCCAGCCCTGTGCTCTTAACCCAGAAAGGGACTCTCTTCTCTTAACTTTGTTTCTGAATATTTGTATATATATACACACACATATACATGTATATACTTTTTTTTTTTTTTTTGAGACAGGATCACACTATGCAGTTCAGGCTGGCCCTGAGTTCACTCTATAGCCCAGGCTGGTCTGGAACTCACAATGATCCACCTGCTTCAGCTTTCCAAGTGCTGCGATTACAGGTGTGTGCCACCATGCCCAGGTATTTCTGAATATATTGTAGTTGTTTTCCTGGATCACTCTTGTCACCTTGCTCCTGTGTGTCATGTTAAGCTTTGGAGGCTTTTGGCCTGTCGGGAAAGTGTGCCCCTGTAGGACCAATGAATGGTGAATGCCAGCTTCCCCTCTCTTGGAGTCTGTCTGCTGTGCAGTGCCCATGTGTTGGCCTGGGTGCTCCTTAACACATGGCTACCCATGGCAGGCACTCAGTGACTGCACAAAGCTAATGGACTCAAAGACAGAGTAACACATGGGTGCCCCAAATGCTGACAAGAGCAGGAGATGAAACTGAGGTCTCCTTACACAAGGACAGGTTCCCCGTGTCACCTCCAGAGCCGGGTTTATGATGTGCGATCAGCAGGCACTGAGAATCCTGTAAGAACTGCTGCTGGACAAAGCAGGAATACCACATCTCGATTTCCTTCAGGTGGCTCGGGATGTCGGCATTGAAGACAATCACCACCCCATGAGCGTCCTTCATGAGGGCGGGCCAGCAGGACTCAAATCTGGAGAGCAGGAAGGGAGTTGGAGCAAGGGTTAGGTCATCCTGGTTTCCAACAGCATTTTATTGTATTTCATTCGAATTTCTTTTGTGGTACTAGGGATCGAACCTAGGACCTCAAGTATGGTAGGCAAGTGCTCCACCACCGAGCTACCTCTCAGCCCTGATATTTCAGTCATTAGATACAGCAGATCTTTAAAGGAAACATACTTAGCATCACCGCCACAGTCCCAGAGCTCAAACTCACACCCTGTGCCCTTGTTGCTGGCAACATTTGGGTTCTCAAATTCCAGGATCCTAAAAAATAAAAACAGCAGAAGAGAAACTTCTACTTAGGAAGCACTTTAGGAATGCCAAACCCCAGGAAGTAGAAGGTGGGTGATGGTTGGTGATGCTTCGGGACACGGGCTGGGCAGGCTAACCTCACTCCTTGGGTTGGGCTGTATTCGGTGATGTCAGAAGATTCAGTCAGAAAGTTGGCCAGAACAGTTTTTCCACTCTGTGAAAAATGAAAGTGAGTCAAGGTCTCTGTTGAAAAACAAAAGGGATAAACCATAAAGATCCCTTTCCATAGCTGGCTTGGAATGTGGTGTGGTGTAGTATAGGCCACAGACCATGCTGGCTTGCTCTGCAGGGATGGGCACAGCCTGGTCTGGAAACCAGGAGACCTGAGAGTCTAGGCTCTGTTGCTCAGGCGACTTAAACCACACTGATCCCCCACCCAGCTTTCAACTACCAAACCCAAGAGCAGAAAAAATATCATGTGTCTCTCTCTTGCCTCTTCCTCTCTGTACCTTCAGGAAACCAGTCTGTTACAGATACAAAGCCACTGAGGCTCCAAAAGGGAAAAAGAATCCTTTGAGGTCACACAGAGGATCAAGATCAGAGCTGAGCCTAGGTCTGGGGACTGGCTGTGCCACAGTTCCAGAGGGCAGTTTCTCTTTATTCAACATAAAAGTAATACATATCCTCACATGAAATATCAATAGGACCAAAAAACAGCCTTCCTCATCCCTCCATTTAAACCATCCTTTTATCTGTCCTATTCCCTTATAATCTGTTTTTTAAAAGTCTTTTCTATATATTTGCATCCTTTGTAGAATTTTATACATCTAAATATAAAAAATATTTTTTTAGTCACTTGCAAAGAAAGGTGGTCTCTTTAGCTTGGGTACTTATAAAAATTTCTCCCAAACTGAGTGTGGTGGTGCTTGTCTGTAATCTCAGCACTCTGGGAGGCTGGGGCAGGAGGATACCAGCCAGCCCAAGCAACTTGGCAATTTAGGGAGATGCCGTCTTAACTCCCCTCCCCTAAGCAAACAGTGGGCTGAAAACATAGCTCCATGCAAAAGTCCTGGTTTTCATCTTTAGGACTGACTGAAAAAAAAAAAAAAGCGAAATAAAAAAACATTAAAAACACAAGACCCTTCTCATTCTCCTGCCCTCTCAGATACTTTATTCTGAGCAACAACCACTTGGCTAGAATTATCCTGATCAATGCTAATTTGGGAGACTGTGAGAGGTCGACTGACAGAATCAGAAAAGTAAAAGTGGTGGTAGGGACTTAACACTACTTTAGTAATTTTCCCTACAGGTGAAGCCTTACAAATTACATATGATCTAAATGAACATAGCAAGCGATGGTGTAGAGATCATGCATGTGTATCTTTAAGGTTGAATAAGTGAAGCAAGTGCTCTGAGGTTATAGGAAAAGGTTCTGGGTTTAAATACATTTCCAGGAGTGAAACCATATGCAGTTTCAAAAAGTGCTGTTTGTAAACAACTTAGATAGGGGGAAGACGATTTGTTTTGGAAGACAGGTGAGAGGGACGGGAAAGTCAGTGAGACTGGCAAGTGAAAGCAGAGATATACTTTCTTGTTGGTGCTGGGGGAGATATGCCAGCATTCTTTTTTCCTCTAGATACTTGAAAATTTTCATAAATTAAAAATATTTTGGGCTGGTGAGATGGCTTAGCAGTCTAAAGTGCCTGCTTAGGCAAGCTTAGGCAACTGCAGAGACCATGGTTGTGGTTGACCCCTGGCACCACATGCCACCCTGGCCCCACCCCCAGGGCAGGCTGAGCTGGCCATAACATAAATAAATAAAGTTTAAAACTGTCCCATTGGGGCTGGGGAGATAGCTCTGTGGCACAAGTGCCTGCCTGGCAAGTGCAAGGTTGTGAGTTTGAACCCTGGTCCTGCCAAAAAAAAAAAAAAAAAAAAAAAGTGTCCCATTTAAAAAAAAAAAAATTCAAGCTGGGCGTGGTGGCACACACTTGTAATCCTAGCACTTGGGAGGGTGATGCAGGAGGATCGGTGCAAATTTAAGACCAGCCTGAACTGCATAGTGAGACCCTGTCTCAAAAAAACAAAACAAATTCAACACTTGTTTTTTATAATTCTTAAAATTTTGTCTTGGAGATATCTCTGTATCAGCATGCATTGAATTACCTCATTTTACTTGTTGCATAGTCTTTGAACTACATAGTGAGAACCTTGTTCAAAACAAAAACAAAAAACCATAGGAAGTTAACTTAGTTTTTAGATACTCTTATTGGTGAGTGAAGGTGTTTCCAACTGTTCAATATTGTATGACTCAGGAAAAGGGCAAGATACAAACACCTCTTTTGCCATACTGACATGAATCCATACCTGTTCTCCAGGTATTTGGTGGTCCCTGCACCAGCCAAGTTAGCACCACTCTCGACTAAGTACAGCAAACTTTTTAGGCCTTTCAGTGACAGATGCTATAGCACTAGGTTTGCCACCACTGCCCTTGACCACTATCATCAGCAAAATCCAACTCAGAGGTCCATCCTGGGTCTCATGAAATGAAAACGCTGGGGTAGGACCCAGTGATCTGCATTTTAACACCCTCGAGGTGATTTGGAAGCATGCTGAAGTTGGAGAACACTCATCTATCATTCTACAGTGTTTTTCTCCCCGTACACTTAGCTCTAGTCTATCTGAATTTTATGTTATTTTTTTGCAGAACTGGGGGTTGAAGTCAGGTCCTTGCACTTGCCAGGCAAGTGCTTATTCTACTGAGCTATCTCCCGAGCCCCTTGAATTTTATTTTTGTGTACACCATGAAGTGCACATACACATGGAAAGCCTGGCTACTACCATCACACATGTACTTTAGTGGCCAACTGTTCCAAGCCATATAATAAATAATCTCGCTTTCCCTCCTGTTTCTCTGGCTCCACAGACATCCATCAGGGATGACAGAATGGGCATAGCATGAGTCAGAAGACCCAGGTTCCAGTTCCAAAGATGCCACTTACTATGGTGGGACCTTTGGCCATCTAAACACCAGGTCCTAGCCAGACGTGATGGAACACGCCCGTAATCCTAGCTCCAGAGGATGAGGCAGGCGGATTGCTGCGAGTTCGAGGCCAGCCTGGGCTACAATGTGAGTTCAAGGCCAGTCTGAATTGCATAGTGAAGCCCTGTCTCAAAAAATAAAAGAAAGAAGAAGAAAGAGAACACTAGGTTCTTTTCTATCTCAAGGAGTTCCTGGTAGGCTCGCTGGTGTGGCAGCTTTAAGACCCTGTTGTCACCTCCTAGGCGTTGCTTAAACAAGGCACAGACTAAGGGGATGCCCTCGTGTTCCGCTACGCCCTGTTGGTCAGTCCTGCAGCCGCGCCGAGTCTGGCCTCACCTCGCTGGGCCCCACGAAGAGGATCTTGGCCTTCAGCATCTCTGTCGCCGTCCAGGAGCACTGCAGAGTCGGCCTGGACCCTGAGACGCAGCGCGCCTTCCCGGAGCAAATCTCCGCGCCTAGCCTCAGCCTTCGTTTCCATGGTGACCGGGAGCGGCGCGCGGGGACGCAGGGGCTGTCGGGATTAGGTACTTCCGGGAACGGCATGCGGAAAGAGGACGCGAGACACAAGTGCACAGGGAGCTGCAGGGGAGGCCCACAGCTGGAGCTGTTGAAGAGGTTCTGGGCGCGAGGCTCGGAGCTCGCTAGTCCCATCTCTCTTTGTACATATGTTGAAAGTGAGACTCCAGGAGGGGGCGCAGTGTGCAGCCCCCAATTTTCCTTATTCATACTGATCACCTAGAATGCTCAGAAAGGCGGAATCGCTGGTGATTTTAGCTGGGTACCAGGCCCCTGGCTTCTTTGTCACTCGGGTGATGCTGCCCACATTGGGATCCTGTTTATCACAGCTTTGTCCCAGGGGAAGAAATAGCTAAAGTAAAAGAAGGCAGGAAACAGGTCTCCAGGCTCTTACAAAGGGTGTCATCTCTCACAGCTACTAAGATGTAGGAGAAACCTAGAAGGCATTGTTTAGTCACTACAGGTACTTGGGAATATTCCCGCTAAGTTAGGCCAGCCTTAAATTACGTGGCCAGAGCATATTATGTAGTTTTAGAAATAAATGGCTAAATATGATCAGGTACCTGTTTACTTTTGGTACAAACTCATGTTCTTTTCTTTTTTTGCTTTGTCTCCTGGGCCACACACTTGACCTCTTCCATACCCACCTTGTGACTTGAAATGTTCATTCCAGTGACAAGACAGTCACATTAATTCCTAGCAGAGGGGCTGGGGAGATAGTTCCGTGGCATAAGTGCCTACCTGGCAAGTGCAAGGTCATGAGTTTGAACCCCGGTCCTGCCAAAAACAAAACAAAACAAAACAAAACAAAACAAACTTCCTTGGGCCCGGCGGAATGGCTCAGTGGTCTAAAGTGCCTGCTTGGGAAAGCTTGGGCGGCTTCAGGGACCGCGGTTCGATCCCCGGCACCACATGCTGCGCCAGCCCTGCCGTCAGGGCGGGCTGAGCCGGCCATAAAAATGAGTGAATAAAGAAGCAAAAGTTCTGAAACAAGAAAAATAAATAAATAAATAAATAAATAAAATTAAAAAAAAATTCCTAGCAGGAACTCATGATAACCTAGGGTACACTCCTCAGTGTTTTTCTTCGTACATCTTACACATGCCTGTTCTACACAGTTCTCTACCTATGGATCTAGAAGAGATCACTAAAACAGGACAACACTGAGGGGCAGGGGAAGTAGCTCCATGGCACAAGGCTTGCCTGGCAAGTTGCAAGGTACTGGGTTCGAACCCTGGTCCTGCAAAAAAAAAAAAAAAACCAAAACAACAGGACAACTCTGATTTTGGCTGAAGCTTTAAAGACTGACAACAGATACTTAGATTTTTGTCTCTCAGGAACTAGTGCATCACCTAGAAGCTATTGAATTATGAGGTTGAAGAACACAGGAAGAATTTCTTTGGAGAGAATGCCATTTGCTTACTTTAGGTCAAGTAAAGAGAGAGTTCAGAACACGTGCATCCCTTGGAATTTGAGCAGCATGAGAATACGGATGAGAAGCTGTTGCAAGATCTGGTCCAAGAGTAAAGAAGGAAAGAGGATGCACTGGGAGTAGCAAGGATGCATGAGACTTTCCCCAGGAAACTGAGATGGGTGGGAGTTGGCTCTGAGTTATTTAGGAAAGAGGCTCACTGGTCTACAGACCAGTACTAATTTGTGGTCTGTTAGGAACTGGGCCACACAGTAGGAAGTGAGAGGTAAACAGGGGAGGCAGACTTAAGCTGTGTTTAGAGCCAGTCCTCATGGCTGGCATCATTGCCTGAGGTGCCTCCCCTGCCTCCCATAAGCTCAGTGGGGCATTCGTTTCTTGTAGGAACACCAACCCTTCTGTGAGGCGGCTGCTCCTGAGAGGGATCTGGGTTGCCAGCTCTGTTTGAATCATCCCCAGAACAGCCCCCACCTCTCACCTGTCTGTGGAAGAACTGTTTTTCTTGAAACCGATACTTAGCACGAAGATGGTTGGGAAACACTGATTTAGGATCTTGCCTACGAACTCCCCAGGGAAGGTGGATTCTTCAGAGAAGGTGCTTCAAAACATGGTCAGAATGATGAAATCAGTGTGTTTGAAGAAAGGAGTATTTTGAGGGGGATTCATGGTAATGCATCTTCTCTCTCTCTCTCTCTCTCTCTCTCTCTCTCTCTCTCTCCCCTTCTTTTGAGACAAGGTCTCCCTATGTGGCCCAGGCTGACCTGGAACTCATGCCAGTCCTCTTGTCTCAACTTCCCAAGTGCTGAAATTATAGATGTGTACCACTACACCCAGTGGTGCTTTAATAATTTTTTTTACAAAGGATTTAACATTCACGTATTTTGTAAGCATACTGCATTAGGAAATTAGGCATTATAATACTTGGATATCTTAAATATCTTGGCTACTACCCACCTATCTGGGTTTATTCTCTCCTATCCCTTCTGTGTATCCTTTTCTCCATCTTCTTAGCATCTCTCAAGGCTTTTCTGCTCCCTCATCCTCTTTTTGGTGTTGAGGGTGGAACCCAGAGCCCTGCACATGCTAGGTAAGAGCTCTGCTTGAGCTGTATCCCCAATCTCTCTGCCATGTTTCACTCTGTCCCCTCAACTCCTGTTCACTGTTTGGAGCACCCATGATGCCGTCCTTACCCGGGCCATTATACTATCCTTAAAGAGCTACATAATTAGCATCCTTTGGGGCTCATCTTAAAGCATATGTTTAAAGATTGTGTGATTGAATCCTTGGCTTCGAGTGCTAGGAGAAGGAGGAGGCACCAATTCTCAGTCAGTGAAAAGTGGAGATGGCATGGAAATAATGTGGAGGAGCTTTGTGTTTTGCTTGGGAATTAATATTGTTGAAACAAAAGCCAGCTACAGTGCCAACAAGGTGTTCTGGAGGTCCAGGGTCAGTAAGTCTAGGGCTAGTGTTCAGTTCTGCAGTGCCTCAGACATCAGGCTCTTTTGAGTCTACTGCCCCCACCTCTGGTTCTGACTTTGTCCTCACGCACGTTGCCTCATGATCACAAAGTGGCCGATGTGCCTCCAGCCATCATGCTAGCAATTACGGAATGAAGAGGGAAGGGCAGTTGCCATGCTGGTTGAGTCTATTCCTATGCATAAGTCTGTTCACAAGGAACTGTTATGGTTTGTGTCTAGTTGTCCCCTGAGAGATTCATGCAGTCACTGGGGCAGTCTTCTAGAGTTTATGATTGATTCATGGTGTAATGCTGAGATTATGGGTGTGAGTGCTTCACCCACCCTGGGGTGGGTAATCTGAACCCCATATAAGGAGGGGTTTGGTTATGTCTTAGTCACTGTCTCATTGCCAAGACACAGTACCCAACACCCACAACCTGAAGAGGAGAGGTTTATTTTAGCTTACAGTTACAGTCCATGGTCAGCTGCCTCCATGAGAGAAATAGCCTGGCAGAGGGACCTGGTGGAGGAAAACTTGCTCATCGCATGGTGGCCAGGAAGTAGAGCAAAAGAAGAGCTAAGGAAAGAGATGAACACTTCCGGGTCATGCCCTAGGGCTGCCTCTAACCAGGCTCTACCACTTAACAGTAAGTCATCTGCAGCACCCCCATGATCCAGGCACCTTCCAAAAGCTCAGCCTCTCAGCATTGGAGAGATTTCCTTTGGTGGGGGTCATTTTTACTTTAGGTCATAACAGGTTGTCTTAAGTGTTTGGCTATTCTCAATAAAATGGGTATAAATAAAGCAACTTTATTTATTTATTTATTTATTTATTTATTTGTGGGACCAGGGTTCCAACTCATGAGCTTACACTTGCCAGGCAGTTACTTATGCCATGGGGCTATCTCCCCAGCCCCCTTATTTTGGATAAATACCCGGGGAGGGATAGAATTGCTGAGAAACATGAATACATATATGCTGGGGAAATGATCTGTGAAATGAATCCTTAGGCAATTTTGACTAGAGGGAACCTCTCAATACCATCTAGAGGTGCAGTAAACACGAGGTAGATAGGCTAGCTGCTGGTACAACATGGCACTGTCTTATGGTCAACTTTTTTTTCCAGTGTTTTCATTTTTATCCAGCAATTAGCAAACACCAGAATGAACACAATGGTAAGCAACTCTAGACCAGCTTTTTTTAGACCAATGTCAAGTGACCAGCTTGGCAGACAATTTAAGGATCCTGATGACCTGTCACCCCAGCCCCCTGCTAATCTAGATGGCCAGATATCAGCAAGAAAAGACCCCCTCTCCTGCTTCCAGTTGTGTCCTTTCAAGGACCTAGAGAAGGCTGTGACAACTTTTAAGCCACCAGAGATGTACCATCCCATCTGGGTTTACCCAACATGGAAGCCTCCTGCTGTCCTGCACCATGATAAATCCAACTCGAGACTCATGCAAGCTGTGACAAGCAATCCTTTTCTTTCTTTTTTGTCTCTTTTACAGATTCTTTGATAATTTGTTCTCTTCTTGTATATCTTGTCTTTACATCTGACTTTTTTTTCTCCTTAAATCTTGGATTGCTACACTTTTATTAACAATATGATGATCCCATCACAGTACCAAAATATACTCCCAAACAGAGCTCAAATTTGGCCAGAGCATAAACTGGGATGTGTGTGACTATCTAGAACCTGACAGGACAGGTGGCAGGAAAAGTCACCCTATACCACTAGGGACAGCTCAGTTCTCAGGAGTGCGACAAAGAAGAAATCTACATGCATCCCTGAACAGAACTTGAGAACAGTGCTTGGGGTCTCCAGGATGACGAGGCCTTGGCCTACTTTCTGGACAGCTGTTTGTACAATTTGGGTATGTGGTCTTCTTGCTTAGCCTGGTAACATGTGCCAGCCACCAGGGCGCCAAGATGGTACTTCTTGTGGAAGGCTGCTACCTTGAGCTGGTCATGTGGTCTCAGACTGGTTGCTGAGGATGAGCTCACCGCAGTTGAGCAGTTTGTCCTGCTCGTAGACCAGCCACACATAGTGGTGCAGGCCTGTACCACTGGGAGGCCCACAGCCCACATAGTCAGAGAGCACAGTACCACTGCTGATATCATTGCCCTTCATGTTGTCCACCAGAAAATGGTGCCACTCCCTGAATTTGGGAGACTGCTTATGGGAGCACCTGAGTCTGTCAGGACCAGGGTATAGGGTTTGTCTGGATCCTGACCATCCCAAGAAATGCTGGTGAGTCTGTTCTTAACCTGGATGGGTGTCAGCACTTTGCCCAGCTCATCCACCTCCACCCTGCCGTAAGCAACCCACAGAGTGTGCTTGGCCTCTCCTCCGTCTCCTACAGGCTCAAGGGCCTGGTCTACTTACTGACATTGGCCGGCATGGCAACATGGAGCAGCGGTTAGGAATGGGTTGCTGTGGAGCCCATGTGCACCCAGAGAGCAGGATGCAGCCCAGTATGCAAACTGGCTCTACAGTCAACTTTTGATCACAAGGGTGAATGTGATGAGTCTGCACCCGAGCAGCCGTCTACAGGGTCGTCATGGCGGTGAGTCAGCACAGCATGAGGATCCCAGAGCCAACAATGACCTGCTTCTCTTTCTCGACAGAGGAAAAAGCCTTACATAGAGCTCTGTAAAATAGCAGTTAGGGGCCCAGCAAAACTCGGGTGCTGTATCTTCCCAGCCTGGCAGGGTTGGGCAGGGAGGCAGGACTGACACTGAATGACCACAGCAACACAGCAAGGAGACGTTTGTGGCCTACACTGCAGCATTTTCAGGCTTGTAAGGAAATGGCAGGTGGCATCAGGGCAGATGGAAGACACCATGGGAGAAAAACTCCATGCTAAATGAAGCCAGGATACTGTTTCTGAAAAACAAAAATCTCACAGACACAGACTTGTGCAGAGATAAACGCACAGCCAGGATGGAACTGGGCTGCATGCATTAAAAGCTTCTCTACTGAATTCATCTGTCTCCCATATGCCTCCACTTACTATGTGGTCAGGGATTTTGAACCTGGGAAAAACAGGAAACTTTCCAAACAAGTGTATCTCAAGTCTCATGATGAAGTTTCCTTACCCAGAAGAAAGTTAATTCCGTGAAAATGATGAGCCAACTAGACCTTGAGTGTCAACCAGATAACATGTCTTTTCTTCTTTATTAGGGGCAAAAATTCAGTTCCCTTATTGGCTGTCTCTCCCCCTAATGCGTGTGCCTGCCTACACATTGTCAGGGTCTTCTGCTTGAGCAACAACATTAACACTAGGAGTCACGGACCTTTCATCCTCACCAAAGTCACTTTAGGGAGAAAGACTGAGGCCAGCAGAGGGAGACAGAGATGTTACAGCTGTTCTTGGGAGCTCCACTTGCCACCAATCAGCCCATGCAAAAACAAACAAACAAACAACAAAAATCCTGGCCAGTTCCAGAAAGTTCTGACATTGCTCTAAAATTTATTCCATGGGGCCAAGAAGATAGCTCCAGTAGAATAAGCACTT